>JAKVQZ010000008.1:0-262343 GCA_030463055.1 Lizanozyma gosingica | reverse complement strand
AGTCTAGTATGTAAATTTCCACGACCTATTCCGAACAATATGCGAAACCACTGTATCTGTATGTAGGCAAACCTCACAATATGAAGTTTAATTCCCAACTACCTTCCAACTCACTCTGTACAAAGAAGCCACCCAAAGACCCATAATAGATATGCCCAGATTTCAAATGGTTCCCCAACCCCACATACAATGCGAATCTATATAAGTTCCACTTTTAAGAGGATTGTACTCTCCCCTGGCATTGTTGTCGAAGACACTACGTCGTTGTCCATATCACAAATGTCCCCCCCTGTACCACAAACATGGTCCAGAGGACCATAAGCCAGCCGTTTATACAGACTTCGACATTGTCCAAGTCCGTATCTCGCACTTAGGTGATCACCACTTGATATCGCCGTATCTGCAAGCTTGTTCTGCCTATTGCTGAGTCATATCGTCCCCTAAGTTACGCGATAAACTAAAGTGTGCCAGGCGTATTTATCTGGAAACTTGGTGCAAACTTAGACATTTCTCCAATTATGGACCCACCTATGGATCTATGGAAAATGCTGCTGACATAAGCATCCCACATGTCTGGGTCAATACTAGTTCCTATGGGTATAACCAGATCAGGTATCGTCATCCTCAAGATTCATATCATTCAACATCATCTCCAATTCGTATTGTTCGATTTCAAACTGCTCCATTTCTTGCATTGCTTCCAACTCGTCCTCAAGGAGGGCTCCAACGTCGACCTCCAACTCCTTCCACTCCGCTTCCATTTTCTTCCGGAAGTTCTGGTATTTTCTGTTATCTTCCAACCGTGAGCGGCTGTTCAATGCATTCTTCTCTCTTTGAGTTGCTCTCCGCTGATTCTCGACCTCTTGCTTGTTCCGGGACGTAGTAGCTGCTCCCCTAGGCGATGAGTGTTTGTTCAGTTGTAAACTCCTAGAGGAGGAAGAGGGTTTCGAAGGTGACGAACTAGACATCGGCCGATACATGCGTCTTGTCCGCTCCTGTTGTTTCTGATGTATATCTTGTAGCGCATTGCCTTTACTTGTTGAATTAGTGTTGCCGCTCTTGGTTGTGGAGTATTTCCATGTATCTGGATGGAAGACGTTTAAACTGTCATCTGACGTAGGCATTTCAGAACTTTGCTTCGTAGCCTCATGCTGCGGTGAGCTCATCTGCGGCTTGTAGGGAGAACTCGGAATGTCCATAACTACCTAAGGAAAGTGTGATTCAACGATTGTATTAAAGATGAACATAGTGGTACTCTATAGTTATGTCATACGCGTATTGATCCGGACTTAGTACTTTTTCATAGTATGACGGTAATGCTTCTTTTCGGTTTTGTGTCGTTTAGGTATATAAATATACCAAGGGTTACTATTTGAAACTTATATTCTAGAATCCCTCTATGGTAACCTAAATACCTGAAGCAGATACGCAATGGACGAAAGGGCCATAGAATTCGACGAGAACGATCCTCACGTGGTTGGATTATTAGCAGACCACGTAGACAGTCAAGTGGAAACAGTTTTCCCTGAAGCGTTACAGAAATGTCCTCTGTCCCAAATCCACCACAGCACGGCTGCACAACTAGATACAACGATGCTAAAACTGATTCTTGCCCTAATAGACGATAATTTGGGAGACTTCTATGTCGATGTACAGGGATCCACTTGGAAGGAAGAGAAGTGGCTTGAAATACAAGATAAGAGATTGTGCTATGTGTGGTACACTGATCTGACAAACAATGACAGTCTCATAGGGTTTTTATCATTTGCGGTGGTTAACGAATTCGAACGGAGTTCCGAAAGAACGGTACTCTATTTATACGAAATACAACTATCTAAGGAATACCAGTCACTGGGCATTGGTTCTGAGTTGTTGGAAGCTTTCCATGAGTTTTCCATGCATTTAAAGCTGTTGAGCAGTGTGAATCGCACAGAGTTGAATTTGATATTAAGTGGTTTACAATCTACAAATTTGACGGTGTTTTCCCGCAACACAAGGGCTGTCGAGTGGTACTTTGAGAATGGGTATAATTATACTTCTGATTCTCCGGTTCCTCGACTCAGGAGTGGACGACTTCCCCAGTATTATCTACTTTATCGTCCTATATAATGATTTGATGATATTTTCCTGTGCAAATATAATGGACTTTAATAATAATTTACTAGTGTTGTAGAAAAGCAGCACCAGCTGTTTCTCTCTGTGCTATATCACCGTTAGTCTATGATACTTGATTCTTGTCAATATTTATCGATATATTATAACTACTTTTAATCTTTAAAAATAAAGAGAACTATAGTAATGTGTAAATCATGCTAATTTTAATCTATTATGCTATTCGTATCGAGTACCTCCTTACTTCTCCATCACACTCACATAACGACGAGTGCCTTTCTTGGCTCTCCGAGGGCCGCCCTGTGCCAAGGGGTTATTACCACCCATAGTCAAAAGGGTATCCAAATCAGCAGTAGCCAAGCTTGGACCGGCTGGCTTAGCAGAAGCTTTTGGTGCTTTTGGTGCTTGAGCAGGAGTACTAGCTGGGTTAAGTGATGGAGCAGAAACAGATGCAGAAGGTGCTTTAGCTGAAGGCTGGGAAGAAGGACCGGAAACAGAAGTCGATCCAACTGCATTAGCCTTAGCCTTTGGTGGAGGTGGTGGGGCATCCTTTTTAAGTTGCTCTTCAAGGGATCTACTTCCATCAATCCATCTCTTATGTTCTTCACTATAATAGAACTGGCTCTTATTTCCTAATTTGGCTCTGATGGCTTTGGGTCTTTCTTCAGTCTCTTCCTTGGAACCAAACCAACTTCCAAACCACTTCCCCTCAATTGTTCCCTTGGAAGTAGTAGACTTTTCATCGTCATCTTTCTCCTTTGAATCAGATTTCATCTTCTTCGTTGGCTGTGCAGGAGAAACCAGTTTCTTTGGAACTGTTCTCTTTACAACAGGCTCGTCGTCGTCCTCATCCTCTTCAATGATTGGAACGTAATCACCAACGGTATCATCTTGAACTTCGTATTGCTGGTACAATTCTGATTGTTGAGATTGCGATAATCTTGAAGAAAATAATCCGGGTCCACCAATCTCAGAGTTTGCCCTTGTGGTCAATTCGGGAGAGCCAGGAATGGGGAACTCGCCGAAACTTGTGTCCAAAACCTCGCTCTTTGTGGAATCAAACCCTAAAAACCCGGAATCTCTTGGAAGACCTGGTGCTCCAGTCTGATTTAAAATAGGTGTCTTCTTTAATCTTATCATTGGCGAAGCAGGTTCAAAACTTGCAGACGAAGACACCAATGGATTTGTATTCCGGCTATGAGAATCAAAGCCCAAGTTAGCGGGAGTGGATGTAGCTGGAGCTGGAGCTGGAGAGCGAAGTTGATCAATTGATCTTTTTTGTTGAGTAGCACCATAATTCAGTTGAGATGGTTCAGGCTTTTCTTCAACCATGGTTTCAACTTTTTCCTTTTCAACCTTTTCTATTTCGGTTTCATCAGATTTAGTATCCAAGTCGGCTTCTGGTCCGGCGGCAGGAGCGTGCTTAGCATTTGCTCCTGAATATCCACCATAATCAAACATGCTGATCTGTTTCGACCCTACAGTTGCAGGTATTTCATTCGCAGCTGGACTGGCCAGGTACTTAGAAGTGCTGCCATCAGAAGGTGGCCCGTATTTGTTCCGTCCAGTAGAAGGTTTTCTAACAGACTGCTTTGGTGCATAAGGATTACCTTTTGGAGGAGCGTTGAAAGCCTTTCTTTGGGAAGGTGGGGCCACATCTGGGATGGCTTTCTGTTCTTCATTATCCAGAGTCATTGAAACAGTTCCTGTCTTTGTCGAAGGAGGTTCATCTGTTTTGGCTTTCACTGGAATTTCAGCATCTTCTCTTTCCTTCGATGGAGCTTCCTTGACTTCATTTGTAGGTTGAGATTCTGGACTTTCAATTAATAATGATTCCAGCTCTCTCATTTCTTCCGTTGGTTGATTGAGATCATCATTTTCTTTTGAGTCTTCTTCATTTTCAGTCAACAATGGACTGCTTGCAATGGACGGCGCCTTCCTTGGGGGAGGAGCATACTTGTTGTTCTTAACTTCTCTTTGAGATAAGCGACGCTCCCCTTGAGATGAGGTTACCAGTGCGGAAGAGCCGGGGCCAGGAATATGAGACACTTGTGGAGGAGCAAACTCAAATCTCCCTTCACTCGATGGAGGAGGGACAGAATGAATGTGCTCTGGATCAGTAATATCTTCTGACCTCTCGGATTCTCTGATGTTAAACTTTGGACTGTTCTGGTAGGTGTCATGGATTTGGGTCTTAGGAGAAGTCACTGCAGGGTTCTGAGGAGATTCACTCTTGGCAGAAGGTGGATCTCTGTTTGGTTTAGTGAATTCAAGAACACCAGCATCTGACGTAACACTAGATATGGAAATCTTCTTGGAATGAGAAGGCAACTGCTGCTGGTGCTTGTGCTGTGGAGCACCATGATGAGAAGCAATTGATGTACTGGACATGTGGTTTGGGCCACCACCAAATGATTTCCTGCTTACAGGAGCATATCTAGAAGCCGTAGAAGTTCTTTGGGAAGGCACCTGTTCATTTTCATCAATCGTACTTGGCAAGTGGCTGGAGGACATATTCGACGGAGCATACTTGGAATGAGGAGAAGCGTGATGCGCCAGCGAATAAGTTGGATATTGGGAAATGTTAGGGGTATGAGGACCTTGGTGAAGTTGTGGAGGCACTCCCTGCGTTAAGAAAGTATTGTTTCTCTGAATTGGAGTAACATGTCTAGATCCAGCATCTAAATTCATGGGTAAAGTAGAACTCGACAATGTGTGTTCCATGTGAGGGCGATGAATTGATTGTTGAGTTGCAGAAGTCAAATCCAAAACTGAAGTAGATCTGGAAATGGAAGGACTGAACTTGCTGAAGACACCTGAATCAACAGTTGGTTTTGGAACTGGATCTGAGCCACCAATAAATTTATCAAGTTGACCCCAAACTTTGTCAAGATTGACCTTTGAAACCTTTAGTCCGAACCAACCTTGTTCGTTGGACCCTGAGGCAGCCAATCTAACGACAAGCTTCTGAAGATCAAACTTTGTACGCTCAGCAATAATGCTATTCTTTCCAGTTGCATTTGCCTTAAGAATAATGCCAAGATAATCGATGTACTTTTGACCTTCACCAACTAAACCTAAGTCGACTAAATACGAAGCGTACTTAACCTTCATGTCAGCTAAGTGGGGTAAGCCAAGAGCGGGAATTATTGAATTTGGTGCAGAAGCTAAAATAAACTCATATACCTCGGTGTAAGTATTGGAGGTAGAAATGTATGGAAATACAATTTCGCTGGCATTTGCAGCCACTGGGGGAATAGGAACTAATGGTGAGCCACCCAAAATGAAACAAATCTCTGCAGCTGCGATCTTACCATTGCTACCTAAGAACTTACCAAATTCTCTGAAGAATTCAGTTGAACTCTTCGAGCAGCTAATAAGAACCGCACTGACAACATCTCTCCAATAATGACAAGCCCATTCACCTTCATTGGGAACAGTAACCAAATCATTAATAACACTTGAGACGTTTCCTGAGAAAATCTTTAACAAGTAAGGCATTAAATGCTGAACTTTGTTGTTGGCCCTCTGGAATGGAAATGCAACTCTAGCATAGTCAGCAGCAACTCTAGCAAATTCCTCATTTCCGCAGAGATAAGCAATAACAAAACCAATAGACCAGTCGCCCTTAGAAATTGCGTATTCCAAAGCCTTTTCTGAACGTCCTGACTGCAAGAGAGTGAAAACTGTATTAATTCCAGCATTATCCAATTTGTAGGCGTTTGCAACGTTCAATGAGCCATTGTATTCAATAGGTACATCGGCATCATAATTTACACTAGGATTAATGACAGAGCATATGGTTCTTGCAAAGTCGTTGACTTGGTCTAAATCAGACAAATCATACTTGAGCAAACTGTGCAAAACATGGCATAAGATCAACTCCTCTGGCTTGTTTTGGTCTGACTGAAGCTTCTCGATTTGAGATTCTAACCACTTCTCAACATCCTTTTTTTTGGTCTTTCCCTTCACTAAAGGACCTGGGAAAGATACATATTTAGAAACATCAACAATGTCACGAACATTCTTCACTTGCAAGACAGCTTCTGGTTGATTACCGAAGTTGGCATTCATCTTGGGCATCAAACACACAACCTTTGTGGAGCCAGACCAGTTGAAAATTGGAAATTGTCTTCTGAGCAAGGCATTAGGATCTTGAGTGACAGCTTTACCAGATGTATTTCTAAGATGACTTCTAGACCCTGATGCACCTCTTTGTCTGTTGACATGCATTGGAGACAACCCGGTAGGCGCAGTTGCCTGCGAAGCATCTGCAACCGAAGGTAAAGCTGGAGCATAAGGGTTATTTCCATCTTTAGTAGAGCCACCTATAATTGAACTTGCTCTGGAGTGGTTTCTTCTGTGACTACTTGGTGCATAACGGCCAGTGTTTGGCATGTAGGGACTGCTTTGAGACATGCTCTTTGGTACGTTGGTGTTAAGAGTAGGTTTTGTAGGACCCTGAACCGATGGGAAAGGTTGCACATTTAATTGCTTAGGAGTAGTTTGAGGATGGCTTCCTTGACTCATAACACTGTTCTGTGAGAATTGACTGACAGGGGAAGCTGCACTAGGTTGAAATTGGTTTGGAGGAATTACCTGAATGTTACTTGGGTTGCCAGCAGGATAAGAAGGATTAACTTGGAAGTTACCTTGCGGTCCAGCTGGGTTCTGTGGGAATTGAGCAGTCTGAGAAACACTTTGTTGGATGTGTGTGGTTGGGACATTGCTTTGAAATTGGTTAGGAGGTGCTGGGATGAACTGATTAGAAGATACTGGCTGGAACTGTTGCTGAGGTGGTACTGAACCAAAAGAGCTTTGTTGGAATTGATTGGGTCCTGCGTTAGTATTCTGTTGGTATTGATTGGCAGGAACAAACCCGCTTTGATTTGGCATCATCATGTTCTGGTTTGGTGGGAACTGTCCAACATTACTCATACCTTGTGGTGGTGGGAACTGTCCAGCATTACTCATACCCTGGACTGGTGGGAACTGACCAGCATTGCTCATACCTTGAGTTGGTGGGAAGGCAGAGGGAGCATTTGGAGCATATTTGGAAGCCACTTGTGGCTGAGCAGGTTGATTCGACTGCAAGCTCTTCATGGGAGGCATTGCAGAAGCTCTTGCAGGTGGTGCATAATTATTCTTAACTGCATTTGTCTGTTTGTTAGGATTTACAGCATATGGATTAACAGGTGGTTTCACTGGTTCGGCTGATGGAAGAGCAATTGGTTGCGCAATTCCTGGAGAAATCGGATTAGCCACCTTAACTGGAGCTGCGGCTCTTGCGGGCTTTGCCTTCTTTGAAAGATCAGGCAAAGGCAATTCTTCAAAGAAAGATTTAGCAGGGTTTGCTGATTTCGCGGGTGCAACTTCTGGAGTCTTCTCAATGATGATATTGTGAGGAGGCAATGGCCCAGTGATATGGCTAGTTGAGGGATTTGGAGAAGGAGTGCTGATCAGAGGTGTATGGACCGGTGCATACTTACTTGAGGCCACTCTAGTAGTTGGTTTAGTAATGCTTGGAACCATACCTTCGGGGAAATCATAGGCATCGTGCTTCTTCTTCTCTTCTTCCAATTTTCTAACGAATTCATCATTATTGGAAACAGCAGGAGAACCAATTCCACTGCTAAGGTGAACTTGGGGTTGAATAATGGATGGCTTCGGGATTGGGGTAGGATGCTTTGAAAATGCTGGTGTCAGCGATGTAACAGAAAATGAACTTCTCTGACCTGGAACCCCAGGTTGAGGGAGATATTTGTTGCTTGTTCCGTGATGACGGCTTACATCATGGGACTGGCCACCATATAGTTGATGCATTTCGGGCGTGATCTTTACCTGAGGCACAGCCTCCTTTACATCCTCATGTGGGGTTTCAGCTGAATATTCAGGTTCTTCATCCAAAAGCAAGTCATCATCCAAGTCTAACATTTCCAATTTTGTCGAAATATCATATTGAGAATCCAGGGTTTTCTGAGCAGGAGTTTCAGTCTTTGGAGACTGTTCCAAAATGAAGTCATTATCATCTGCAAACAAGTCGTCAAGATTAGCTGTGGCTTCGGCCGTGTGAGCTGGATCGGGTATAGTAACATTCATTTCCATTCTGTTGTCAGAATCAAGTACATTACTTGGCTCTTGATGCGCATTTTGGTGCTGGAAATAATGATCTTCAGTTTCAATATGTCCTTCATGGCCATATTCATCCACATTCTCATGGGTGGCTGTCACCTGCTCATCATACTGTGCATGCTCGTGATACTCAGTCAACGCATTGCTGGTTTGGTAATCCTGGTGGTATGTTTGAGATTGGTGATCTTCAAAATGATTTATTTGTTGATCGTGTAATGAGTGCTTGGCTTCAGCTCCATCGTTATCGCGGTTGTAGTGAATGATATCTTCATCGTATTCTTGATCATTGGGAACGGTTTGTTGAAATTGTTCCATGTCATAATCTTCATGATTAGTATGGCCATTACTTTGTTTTTGGGTAGTCATGTCATCAGCTTCTTGATGTGGATTGCCATGTCCATTTGGATGTTGAGTCTGCCCGATTTGATTGAAGAAGTCGCCATGGTTTTCATTTGAGCTGCCAAACAATTGATCTAAAGAATTCTCTGTATTGTTGGTTTTAGGATCATTTATGCGAGAAAAGTTATGCCCCTCCAGTCCAAGAGGATTGTGCACAACAGTATCCGAGGTGGTCAAGTTGGCAAAGACGTCTGGACTCTCATCGTGTGCATGTTGTTCATCCCAGTTGTGTTCCTGGAAGGGTTGAGAATGGGGAGTATGCTCGCCCACATAAGGTTGAGCCTCTAGGATTGGGACATCAGGTTGTTCAGTGTTTAAATCATGAACCTCAGCAACTTCATCATAAGCATTAGGAAGTTGAGGTTGAGTATCAATTGAGTCCGACACCTCTCTGGGATCTATGTCGTCCAAATGACTACTCTTGTTGCTTTCGAAGGGCGAACTTTGAACACTGTACTGGTGCATTCTTCTGGCGAGCTTCGAATTAGGAGATTCTGGCACCACATGCGCAATTTGATCCTCCCCGAAGTATGCATCCGTCTTTGATTCATCGTCAATGAGTTGTTTTCCAGCTTCTTCAACTTCCACGCCATCTTCTTCCTTGTCTTCCGCTTGGAGTTGAGCAGACTCGGATAACAATGCACTTTCTTGGGTGTAAGGATGGTCCTCAGATACATGAAGGTGATGTTCTTGAGTTGAATCATCCAAGACTGGCGCTGCTTCTTCGAGTTTATCCGTAACTTCAGATTCATCATTCGCGTAAGCATCTTGTGGAGGATACCGAAATGTCTGGGCCTGCGATTGCTCGTCGTAGTGATCCTGGTCATAGTATTGGTCGTTCTGTTGCTGTTGTTGCTGCTGTTCCTCGTGATGGTCATTTTGAGGAATGCCAATGTTATCGTCGAAATCCTCGGCATAATCTGCCCAACCTATATCTTCGTCGAGTTCAGCACTGTCAGCATTAGCTTCTCCAGATGGAGCATACAATTCTTGGGCTGTGGCATTGGTCTGTTGAGAATACGCATATGGATCAGTATACGAAACTTGATATGGATTCTGTTCGTATTTGTCGTAGCCTGTAACACCTTCCTCATGATGCACCTTGCTTTCCTCAACAGCGCTTGGCTTTGAAGAAGGTACATGGGAATGCTCTTGTTCACTGATGCTATCTTCCAACCTTTCTGCCTCTTCCACAATTTCCGATGAAGTTAGAGTGGTCATTGGAGCCCGTGGGGGGGGAGGAAGCAGTGACTGTGAAGCATTCAAATTGGCTCCAGAAAGCGGAGAATTGGCGGGAGGCGCCGTTAACGTCCGTACACCCCCCTTAGGTGGTGGAGGAGGAGGTGGGGCGGCATCTGAATTGGAATCACCAGCCATTTGATCTGGATCCATTACATCAACCTCGGGCTCCAAGCCCTGTGGCGGAGGAATATACCTAGCTCTCGCTGGTTTCCTTCGGTTTACCCTTGACAGCATTTTTTTAACCTAACGTGGTGTGCAATCCAACGCGACCGATTGGATCCTTGTGAACCACTAACACTCGGCAACTCTGCAGCTTATAGAATATGTGGAGTTTGAAAACCGTGTCCACTGGAAAATTGTTGGTTGGATTTAAAGCATAAAAAAACAGCGACAAATTCGGAAGATCTTGAACGGAAAAAGGAGCGCAAAACGAATTGGGCACGGCACGTCACCACCACCACCACCTACACCTACATTTACACTTACACTTACAAACTTACATTGGATTTCTGGGATCTGGTTAACAATAACTGAGTGCATGAGTGGGGCGTTGTGGAATAGATCTTACTGAGTGATTGCTTGCTTAAGATGTACGATAGCAGCCATGTATTTTCTACTGGACTCAACTTTTCATTATTTGTTTTAGTGGTTTGGGGTACTGCGAAAATCGTTCCCGTCCAACGCGGTTCCGGAAAGGAGTAGTGAATGGATCTGAGCACAACTTGCGGATGGAGTTATGTAGATCCTTTTGTGTGTGCCCGAGTAGCACCAGCATCTGGTATACAAAATACTATACTATACTACGATATTACTATACTACTATACTACTATACTACTATACTACTATACTACTATATTACTATACTACTATACTACTATATTATATATACTATACTATGCTAACTATGCTTTTCTATACAAACTATGTTAACTATACTATTCTCTTCTAACCTAATTATATTAGCTATACTATTCTATATTATACCATACTATATTATACCATACTAACTATGTTATTCTATACTTACTATTCTATACTATACTATTCTATACTGTCAGGTCTAGGATGCCTACCTAGTTCGTAGGTGTAGTCTTACCTCTCCTTTGGTAGCCTCATTCTACACAAGTTACGTTTCTTTAGTTATTATTCGTATTCTTGTTCTGAATGCAGCCACAGCTATAAAAGGGACTGTCCGCCGTTTGGACTGTACTACTGTTGTTCCTCAGGCTGGAAATACGTAGTGACCTATGCCCGAACCTAACATATACTATACCATACTGTACTATACCAAACTATTCTATTCTAACTATACTACACTAACAATACTATTATATACTATACTATACTATTATATATTATACTATACTAACTATACTATTATATACTATACTATACTAACTATACTATACTAACTATACTATACTAACTATACTATACTATACTATACCATATTACTCCTATTACTTCTCTTCAGCACTTGTGATGGAAACCAGGTCAAGAGGTAGGTCAGTACCACAGAATCGATTTAGTGTAAGTTTTCTGTGGAACAAGGATTAGACAATTCCCTTTGGAACATAGGAGATAAGAAGCTGTAGCGATCTATCTGGTGTAGGGTATGTAATATTAAACTGTTCACTGCTACTGCCAATAGGCGAATAAATGTACTCTAGGCATGGAAGACCAAATGAGATTACTTTATAATCCTATTGCCCTCTCCCAATTTCAATTGGTTGTGTACTCCACAAGGTTCGATCCATTGATGCGATCCAGGCCGCGCATCAATGTGGGGGTTACGATGTAAGAGAAGCAATGCCATTTGTGGCAGAACGACTAAATTATATTCGGTGGGGAGAAGGTTAGGAAGCTATTGAAAATAAAACGTGATGCTATTCAAAGCCTTATTATATTAAGTGAGTTTATCATGTGAACTGGTTGCAGAAAGTTTGTGTTACCTTGTCGAGACAAATCTCTCTAATTATCCAACGAAAGTGTTTCATTTCACTTAAAAGTATTCAAGTAGATACTGAGCGACATGTGAGTTTCATACATCACCATATTCTCAAATTCCTAACAACTCAACTCTATTAAATAGGCCAGCCCCATCGACAGTATCGACAGCATCATCTTTATCATCACCCACTTGTCTCTCAACCAACATTATAGTTTTACGATATCGAATAAGCGTACCATTTATTCAACAAAGAAAGAAAAAAAACGGTTTCCCACATCATCGAACAATTTTACTGTCGTAACTGCAATGCCTTGCATCAGATGCCCCACTTAATGCAAGTCAATGACTTCTACAATTCAAACTGCTCCTGTGAAAATGGGTTCAGCCGCAGCTACCAGTCTATAATTAGAAATCGACTTATTGAAAACCGTTGGTAAGGAGGGCCAGGTAGCGCGTCCAGAGCAATTTCATTTTTTCTACACTAGTTATACCAACGAACAAAGAATAAAAAGTATATTACGAACTGGTTACGGGTTTAACAATATACCACTGATCACAACCTTATCTGATTTCTATTTGAGGTGAGCCTGCGCCCGGGCATGAGCAATAGATAAACCACATATCTTTTCAATAATTATAAATAATCCTTGAAAGCCCGCCGTAAAATCACCCAAGGAGTAGAAACGTTCACAATCACCACACACTACCCCCAACCAAATACCACTTTCTTACCATACAACTACCACACACCCATCTTAAACCCATCATTTCCGAAGCAAGTTCAGAAATTGCGACATCCTGTCCTTAAGTCATACAACATCCGAACCAGCCTGTGCAATTCTTGCGACAAAGACATTCCTTCCATACATTTGTCTCGCATATTATTCAGCTTCTTTCTGTTTTCTTCCTTTGGATAAGCTACAGACCTGAACACTATCCCCTGTTGTTCTAAACGATTACGTAGTTGAATTCTTTTGTGGCCCTTTGCCTGTGAGGTATATTCTGTGTGCAGTACAACAGAATAGCGACATAAACCCTTGCTTTTTGTTAAACAGAAATTGGTAAAAGGAAAAATATACAGAAACGCTGACATCAGACATCAGACATCTGTAACAAGCTTTCCTTTTCTATATTCACGAAATACTGATATTTGTTGGTCTAGCAGAATTAGCTTACTTAGCTTACACAACTACTCCCTAGAACTAACTTGTGCAGTGACAATAATACTGGAGAGTCATTGACTTATTCAAACTTATTACTAAGAATACTTCACCACTACAAATAATTCCTACTGCAGGGAGATATCCCATCAAGTGTGACCATCCTTAGATCTAACCATGGGTAGAAGAAAGATCGAGATCCAGCCATTGGCTGATGACAGAAACCGGACTGTGACCTTCTTGAAGCGGAAGGCGGGTTTGTTTAAAAAGGCGCACGAATTAGCTGTTCTCTGCCAAGTCGATTTGGCAGTTATCATACTAGGCAACAACAACAGATTGTACGAATTTTCCTCGGTCGATACGAAAGAACTCATTTCTGTCTATAACAAGTTAAAACCTCATGAATCTAAGTCTCCAGAAAACTATGGGAACTACCACAAGAGAAAACATCTCCATGAGAACCACGTCCCCACTAAGAATTCATCCATCAAGAAGACCGGCGAGGATATTGGCGATGATCTCGAAGCAAACGATTCAGAGTATACCTACGAAAGCGATTCCTCTGAGCCATCCTTGAAAAAGAGAAAAGTGGACACCAAGACTCGAAAATCTCCAGATATGAATGCATCAACCATCAATACGGTAGAAGCATCAAACGCTTCAATTCAACATCGACCACATGTGGCAATAAGTGGGGCACCAGGCCCAACGGTGCCCCAATATGGACCAGCTTTTTCAAACCCCAAGATTTCCCACTTCCACGATCCTTCCCAACAACCCACCCAGAGACCTATTTTGCGAGTACAAATTCCAATGACTACCCTCGATAGCAATGAGAGCAATATAAGTGACAATGCTAAAAACAATCTACAAAACGGAAACAAAAACGTGCCTACAAACGGTGCTAAACCTGACAGTGCCAAAACGATTACTGCAACTGAACCACCACAGCCTACAGACATCAAACCTATTGTAACCATGAACGGTGGAACGGGAACTACAGACACTAATGGCAATTTAAACAAGAACGAACCAAAAAATCAGGCAAACGTACCCATTGTCATGAACCCCAATCTACCGATCAACCCTTCAAAATATGCAAATAGCACCAGTTTCAGGTCTCCTGCCGATTCGCGAAAACCAGCTTTACCCCTTCCTGTTCATACCAAGTCACAGACGTCATCGCCTTCCAATCCTAATGCTCCTCAGCTACCAATGGCGTTCTTTACATCATTGGCCCAGGCCTCGCCTTCTTCACAATACCCGAATCAGCCATCTGCAGTGTTACCTACACCTGTGTTAAACCAGATGCTCAATTCTGGTAATTTCCACCCGTTGCTGCAGCAGGGTCTACAAGACTTGTCCAATATTCCTGGATCTGCATTACCTTCACGGTACATGCATGATATGTTTCCGTCTCCTTCTAACTTCTATGCCCCTCAAGATTGGCCTGCAGGCTCTGTTCTTACGCCATTTCATCAAACCAATGCCCCCTTTCTAACTCCCATCGCAGCCTCGGCCATTGGAAGTGGTGTACCCAATAGTACGTACTTGCCTCCTCCACAACAACAGAACCAGGTACCTCCACCTACAGATCTGTCGCAGGTTGGAGGGGGAGGGACGAACACAAAGAGTTCAAAGTAGACATGTTTTACTACGTATTACGATTGTTACTCTATCCCATTTATTGATTCTCTCTGTACTATAGTTTACTTAAGATAATGTGTGATCACAAATAAAACCAAACTCGAGGTAATGAGCAGAAAGTAAAGAAGATTGCTGATTTTGCACTCTATTCAAACACAGTAGAAACCTGCGTAATGCAAAATAATATCCAGCACGTTTAGTGGAAAATAGCTCTGTATGGCTGGGAAAAAGGGTATTTTTAGTAACTTGAAGTATAATCCGGAGAACAAAGGGAACCGTTGAGCGAAGATTCATTCTGTACACACTAAAGATAGCAAATCTTAAAAAAGATCAAACTCCAGATACTAGAGAATTAAGATAGGAAAGTGATTAAGGGTTTCTAGAAACAGTCCACCAGTTGTATGTAGTTCTCATTATATGTTGTAGTGTAACTTAATCATCCATGCGGCCAATTATTTACTTATATTGCATATCATTACTTGACAAAATTGAAAAATGGTAAAATTTCGAACACAATTTGGGTAAAATAGTGTATATTTCGACCAAAAGTGGAGGTAGTAAAAGAAGTTGATCGTTACCAAGTAAAGCTGCTATAAACAACACTTATAAGTGTAGACTACATGATTCAAATGTACCGTGTACAAGATTATTGGGCTGTTTGAATCGAACAAATTGTGCCTTTTCACCTGATCCAATTTGCTAATGCTAAATACTCTCTCCAAGTCAATAGTCCAGTGGACAAATTCTCCCAAACACCGTTTTGGTAGATCTCGATTAGGGTTTCACACCCTATCACGTGATATCAATAACTACAGTCACTTAGAATCTGCTCACGTCTAGCTATGGATATGTTTATGACACAAAGAAAAGATCATGTGACTGGACTAGGTTCCAAATGTCTCCTCTTCTCTGCGCGACATCATATTTTGCTATAGCAAAAAATTTTTCACCTAAGCGCGACATTGTCAATGTCCACACACAGTGCCTGTACCACCAGAGTTGCAATCCATGCACTCGCACTCTCGCAGGAAAATTCTCTTCTCCAGTTTGGTTTACTCTTCATAAAAATTTTCTCTTACACTGTTCTCAATTTCTTTTGATACTAGCTTACTCTTGTTCATAGGCATAGGAAAGACCACGTCAACATGAAGGTATGTGATGGTACCCGTTAAGTTGCACTGTTAAACCGAGAGAATAAGACCCTTCGAGAGAATCCAGCACATTTATTCACGTATTTATTTGAAAGTTCCACCAGCCAAGTCTTGGATCGTGAAAAATTTTGAAAACTCCTTGAAGATTTATTGATATATATCCATTCAATGAATCATGGTAACAATAATTGGAACCAGCGCCAATGTATCTACCGTAATGGCGGACGGGGAACATTGAATGCTTTTTTGAAAAATTTGATGAGTGAAAAATTTCAGCTTTTACTGTTGAAAAATTCCAAGGAGGATATATTTTAAGGGAATCTGGTTTACAAGCGTCGAACCCATAAAGGAACTGGTTTACTAACATTGATTTATAGTTAAACATTTCTTACCCAGCCAACGGTACTCAAAAATGTATCGAAGTTGATGACGAGCACAAGTTGCGTGTCTTCTACGAGAAGAGAATGGGCCAAGAAGTCGAAGGTGACTCTGTTGGTGACGAATTCAAGGGTTACATTTTCAAGATCACCGGTGGTAACGACAAGCAAGGTTTCCCTATGAAGCAAGGTGTCATGCACCCAACCAGAGTTAGATTGTTGTTGGCTAAGGGTCACTCTTGTTACAGACCAAGAAGAAATGGTGAAAGAAAGAGAAAGTCCGTTAGAGGTTGTATCGTTGCCCAAGACTTGTCTGTCTTGTCCTTGGCTATCGTCAAGCAAGGTGACGCTGAAATCGAAGGTTTGACCGACGCCACTGTTCCTAAGAGATTGGGTCCTAAGAGAGCTAACAACATCAGAAAGTTCTTCGGTTTGACCAAGGAAGACGATGTCAGAGACTACGTCGTTAGAAGAGAAGTTACCAAGGGTGACAAGACCTACACCAAGGCTCCTAAGATCCAAAGATTGGTTACTCCTCAAACCTTGCAAAGAAAGAGAGCTTTGAGAGCTAAGAAGGTCAAGAACGCTCAAGAACAAAGAGACGCTGCTGCCGAATACGCTCAATTGTTGGCTAAGAGATTGCACGAAAGAAAGGCTGAAAAGATTGAAATCAGAAAGAGAAGAGCTTCTTCTTTGAAGGCTTAATTTCAAAAGGAACTTTCACCATCTCTCCTTTTGTAAATTTAGTCTTGTTCTATATCATGTTTTCTTTTCTTCACTAATCTGAGTAATAAACGGAAAAAAATTGTATAAAATCTTTATGGTTTTATCTGTAAGTTTTATTGTTACATAATATTTATGTACTTAATTTTAAATACTTTAGGCACTATTTACTTTTGCTTTCGTTTTACTGCGGTCCAAATTGCGTCTTCTTTGGCCCTGGGGCAGCCCCGTCTTCTTGCTCCGGTCGCCTCTTCTTGGTGAGTCTGACGATATTTTCATACACCTGATCGGTGGTTATATTGGATGCATGTGAAAAGTTCTTACGAATATAATTCTCTTGTTGTTCCTTGTATCTGGGATCTCGAAGCAAAACTTGGATATGATTCTCGAACTGCAGAGTAGGTATTTGTTTTCCAGTTAATGGACATGTGACCGTTGTATCCTTCGAGGTGGCCTTTTTCTTAAGTCTAGTCTCCCCAGCAGCCTTAATTTTCATGCCTTTAAACACTTTAGTTTGAGGTATCTTCAGCTCAATATTATTCCCATTTTCTGAATCAACATTATTATTATCAATATTGCTAAACCTTTTTTCTTCCTTGCTTACTATTGCAGTGATATTTTCACCATTGGCATTTTCAAGAACTGGTTTCATTTCGACGGCGACTTCACGAGCTTTTGCTTCCAATGAACGATGGATTAAGCTTTCACGAGTAAGGGGGACTGCCAATTCCTTCACTTGGTCAATTGCGTCAAATTCTATTCTGGCTGCAAACAGAAAGTCTTGCCAGTCTATGGAGGCGAAATTCAATTTCCTTTCCCTCTCCTTTTCTTCTGATCTCTTTTTAGCTTGTCTGTTCTGTTTCTTGTACATTGCACGGAGATAACCCTTCCGGAGTGGTTCCACCTTTCCCTTTTGTATTGTTTCTTCCACTAAACTATCAAACGCATTCAGTCCTTTCATGTATTCGAATATCGCGCGGTAGTTCTGAATGTACTGTTTGTAATTGCCGTTGTACGTATGTCCTGGTTTGATAAAGGCAAACTGGGCTTCATTTCCCTTCTTCTTTTCGTGCTCATACAACAAGGCCTCGTACTCATCACCGTTTCGAGCAACATACATCGCAGTAAGCTTGATAACCTGAATATCATATGCAGAAGGTGTTTGATTCCATCGACTTAGGAAATCCAAAGGTCGCACATTCAATACCAGAACCTCAGTTCCATCTTTCCTACTGTCCCTATCATTTGAAGCATTTCCATCATTATTTACTGATGTAGTAGCAGAGGCTGTTGCTACACCAGCGTTTCCTTCTAAGGTTGCAAGTTGCCATTGATAATACGGATAGAATTCATTTAGCTCATCCAAGAATTGAAACTGTTCGTGGCCACTATTTTTCTTTAATCTCTGCTCAAAGCTCTTCCCATTTTTAACCACGTACCCAGCGGTTTTGCTGACGATACTAGCAATGCTACTTGGAGGCACTTTTATATCACTCGGTATACTCATTCGATATTTGCGGACTCTGTCACCGACGTAGTGTCTGGGTTTAGTTACAATTAAGAAATCTCATAGCACCTTTTTCGCATCGCATAATTGCACTATATATTCTATTTTATGTGTCCTTTTGTGAATGTGAGAGAGAACACTACAGTTTGTTCTTTGGTTTGCTAATTTTACAATTACTCCCACTACTACGTTGTGGAAGTCTTAGTGCTTGAGAACATTCAGACACAAGCCTATATTACTAAGTCCATCCGTACATGGAACCAAATCAAGTGAGAAGGTCACTTTCTAAGCCCTATGCTTGAAGTCGATAGCCAAAGGTCTCGGGATCAGAAAGTGGTCCTTCATCCGCCTGTGCCCGGAAGAATCAACGAGGAGGGATATGAACTGTCCGGCGAATCAGATTCCGTGGACACATTCACAGAGGACTTGGACCGCATAGGCTCCTTCAGTTTAGACAACTTGAACCAATTGAAAATGTATTTGAACGCCAATAAACCCAGCTTCCAATTTCCGAATATGCCTACATTTGAGTGGCCCCACATACAAAAGTTTCCCAAGGAACTATCTGCGTATTTAGCTCAGTACATACAGCGGAGTGGCAGTCATTCTGAAGAGGATGACCAGAAGAATAGGCTTCTAGAGCAACAGGACAACTCAAGCAATGATACGGTTGAGGATGGCAATAATAACGAAAATAAGGGTTTGGACCATGAGACGTTGGTCAATTCCATCAAAACTGCCATTTCCTCTAGAATCCAAATGAACAACTTGATGCGTGACTTACAGTTGGGTCTAAGCATGAACACAGCTGTCGAGAGATTGCAGCTCTTGAAGGATATAGTGCACCAAGCCATCCTTTTGCCAGTTGAGGATTCCTCAGATTTTGAAGACGACTACCTGGATTTGAATGGACATGGTCTCAAAGATGCATATGATACAAATTTGGAAGTTAAAACGGAGCCAGTGGGAGTTAGTGAAATTGTTAACAAGAACCAACCAATATTGAATGACATTATCAACCCCAATGTTCGGACAAGTTCAAGATACAAAAGACATAGGCATAGTGCACGTTCCAGCCGTGTTCAGTCCGAGACAGAGGAGAGTGCTTTTGATGCTAGTGATATTGAGGGGTTGACGAGCGAAGAAGTAAAGATCCTAACTAATCTTGATTCCTTGGATGATTTTTACAAGGAAGATTTATTGCGTAAGAAGATTCAGAAGATTCAACAGTTGAAGTCAATAAACCAGCACCTGAAAAACAAATTAGTAACAAGATTAATGATGGGAAATTACTACAAATACTTGAATGAAAAAATGGAAAAGACAACTGGAAAGAAACCTTTCGCCCTCGACAAACAAGAGCGTTTAGTCCTTGGAGTTACAGACTTAAAACAAACTTTGGAGCCAAATAACTATAAGAATATTAATGCTCAAACGAATAATATAGAGATGATCATGGAAGAGGAAGAATATGTTGACGATGATAATAAAGAAAAAGTTGAAGGTTCTTTCGATGATGATGAAGTTATATTAACCCAGGAGGATATGACTCCATCGTATTATGACTATGAATCAAAAATAATGGGATGCCCACACTATCAAAGGAATTGCAAATTGGAGTGTCCTACCTGTTTTAAGTGGTTCCCATGCCGGTTTTGCCATGATGCTACCGTAAAAGATCATAAATTAACCAGATCTGATGTGAAGTATGTTCTTTGTATGAACTGCAATAGTCCCCAAGTCCCTGATCTGTCTTACTGTATTGAATGTGGACTAGAGTTGGCAAACTATTTTTGTAAGATCTGCGTGTTGTACGATAATGATCCGACAAAAGATATTTATCATTGTGATAAATGTGGGATTTGTCGGTTGGGATTGGGTCTCGACAAGGACTATTTTCACTGCGATACATGCAATATTTGCCTTTCAATTGATTTAAAAGAAAAGCACAAATGTATCAGGGATACAACACATTCCAACTGTCCAATTTGCAACGAATATTTATTTACTTCAATTTCGCCGGTTGTGTTTATGAAGTGTGGACATTCCATTCATCAGAACTGTTATGACGAAATGAGCAAACATAGCTACAAATGCCCCATCTGCAAGAAAACAGTTGTTAATATTGAAACACAGTTTAGGATTTTGGATCAAGAAATTTATCAACTGCCCTTGCCGGCTCCCTATAACATGTGGAGATGCATCGTCAGCTGCAATGATTGCAAGGGTAAATCGAACGTACCATACCACGTTTTGGGATTACGATGTAAGTATTGCCATTCTTACAACACCAACCAACTTAAGTTGATAAAGCCCGAGGAGGAAGAAGAGGAAGAAGGGGAAGAACACGAGGAAGACGAACCAGCTGAAGAAGTGGCAGACCACATTGGAAATAATAAGAAGGGAAATGGTATGCAGAAGAGATCAAGAGGAGCTTCGGGAACACTGGGGGACCCTTTATTTAATTTGGATTTGGTCAAGACCAGTCTTCTGAGTAATTTTACAATAGAGAATAATGGTACTTTTGAGGACACAGAGAACGGAGACACAGAGTTGGTTGATGACGAGGAAGAGGACGACTCTTGGGATGACGACAACGAAATCTACTCCAGCCACAATAATCACAAGGCCATTGATTTCCGAGCATTTACCAATAGGTTACTCAATCCCAATACTGAGGGGACCAGCGACAACTGGCAGATGCCTAACATCAAGTCAATGCTACAGAAGTTTCTCAACCAACAATTGGTCGAGCCGGTGGAAGATGATTCAGAAGAATAAATGCTTTACGATAATTAATGAATATATATATATATGAGAAACGTGAGGAATATTGGATTATTCTGAAAGAAAATTAAACGTGTGTTTTGTACATTTCTTATTAAACAATACGATTAAACACTTATTGAGGAGACCAGATCACTTCTATTGTTTGGTTATGTAGTGGTCTAATTCCCCTATAGCTGATCCCTAGTTACCCGCACCTATATATTTTTGGGTTCTATTCCCCAAATAATCGCTGCCTCATCACAACTATTTGAACCATACAGAGCCATTGCACCAACAAAAGCAGCGTTTTGTGCGTCACTGCCATTTTGGGTCCTATGACAGCTGCTCTACAGATGTGGGAGGGGGACATACTGGCATATACAAATGACCTTCCCCATTTAGGTTTCGATATTCCTTTTGGGCCAGCGAAATTGTTCCTTAGAAAATGTATGAGTGAAATGAGCTCGTGTCAATACTCTTCGTAATAAAGCACTCATTTACCACGACGTTTTATTAGCATCGCCACCTTTCAAAATAAAATGCCACTCAATTAACCATAGATTTAAACCAAGCGCTCTTGTCTTTATTACCCCTTTTCTTTTGGGGCGCTGAACTGAACTCTGACACAGGCTTATTGTAGGCTTCAATCGTTGCCCCAGATGCCGACGTTGTTTGTGTAATAATTGGGACTACGTTTTCGGAAACCCGAAAAGTCGACTTGGGCTGCTAGAATTGACTAAATTGTAGGGCAGCTTTCGGAATTACTAACTTGGTTATTGAATAGGCCCAAAGTAGTGGAGTCAAGTACCGTAGCTTCGTGGTCACGGCGATACAAGATAACAGGAAAGGCAAGCCCTTGGGTTAGGAAGTTTTATTGCATATGGATATTTTTTTCTTGATCGCCAAAAGAGCCAATACCATCCACCAGACAATCCCTATCAGTTCTATTTATACCTTGTAAAGCAAGCGGGAAACATGAACTCGATCAAGCTCTTGGTATCATCGTTTGAAAGCTTGTATCCGGCGAAGAATGAAGTCATAATTGAGGAATCGCCCGACGATAAGTGCCGACTAGAAGCTTCGCACGATGTGCTCGTACCCGTGCCCATAGAGGAAGAGGAGGATGAGGAAGAAGATGAAGATGAAGAGGATGAGGAATTAGATGAGGAGGAGGAGGAAGAAGATGATAATGATTCGGGAGAAGATATACGAGATGAAATGCGTCCACGGATGAAATCACTACGGCGACGTCGTAAAAAGAATCTTGAAGAAGGAAACAAGGAAACCCACGAAGTAGATCTTTTGGGAAATCAAGCGTCTCTAAGCGAATCTCCTGTGACGCAGGCATTGCCTCCAGACTATGGAGAGCAGATGAAACCCGAAGAACAGAGATTATGGCAAAAAGTGCTGTATGTGCTTTTGTTCGTTCCTAACTATGCAATACTCAAGCCTTTGCTTTTCATATGGTATCTACTTACGTACCCCTTTGCATACTTCTTCAACATTGCACACGATGATGACAGTCTTCTGAATGTGATGGAACACCCATTAGAGGTTTCTGGCGATGAAAAAATGGAGTTACTCAAACAAGAGAACTTGCTATCCAATAACTTCAAATCACCCACCGAGGCATCTAAATATATCATTCCACCTCCGCAGAGATTATATCCCCTTTCTAGACGCCCTGATAGACCAAGAAAGAGGAAAACATTAATCTTAGACTTGGACGAAACACTTATCCATTCACTTTCCAGAGGGTCTCCTCGGTCATACTCCAATTCTGCATCTTCGCAGTTGATTGAAATCTCCTTGAACAACATCTCAACCTTATACTACGTGCACAAGCGTCCTTATTGTGACCACTTCTTGCTGGAAGTCTCTCGATGGTACGATTTACAGATTTTCACTGCAAGTGTTCAAGAATACGCTGACCCCATTATAGATTGGTTGGAGAGCGAAGTGTTATCACAACCAGATAATTCGGTACCCTCAGCTGTTTCACAGTACCAGCCAATGTCCACGCGTTCCTTATCACCTGTCGCTATAAATAGTATGGAAGTTCCCTTGGCCAACGGTTATCCGCGTCGCAATTTGTTCACCAAGAGATACTACAGAAACGATTGCACCTTCCGCCCAGGAGTAGGATACATCAAGGACTTATCACGGTTTTTCCCTAGAGAGGAGGAGCTTAAGCACGTAGTTATCTTGGACAACAGTCCCATAAGTTATGCATTGCACGAGGACAATGCAGTAATGATCGAGGGGTGGATCAACGACCAGAGCGACCGTGATCTTCTCAACTTATTGCCAATGTTGCACAGCTTGAGTTTGTGCATTGATGTTAGGTTTATATTGGGGTTGCGCCGTGGAGAAAAGGTTTTTGAAAAATATTAGGGCGAATTAAATAGAGTAACACGAATATTTCATGACTGAGTTGCGATATGTAGCATATACTCATGAGTGAAAGTATAGCGAGTATAGCCTTACAATGTAGAGGAAGTATAAAGTGGATAATGTAGGACATCCATATGGAATTTCCACCTTACCTTTGAGGATAGCTTACCATATATTATATTCTTCTTGAATCATAGGTTGTCCTGAATTTATGTGGTGAAAATATTTGGCTGACACTTTTAGTTAGTGAAAAACTAAGAGATGCAAGCAGTGCAAATATTGCGTAGGAATCCGCTTCAATTGCTCATATAAAGAGACAATGTCGTCTATTAACTACGGGGAACTCAACACCCCAGCCACCATCTCGGCATTATCAATTGCCTTGAGAGATGAGAGCTTCAGAAACGGTTTGGAGATCAAAGATAACTTAGATAGCATAATCACCACCATGAAGACCAACTTGGACCAAGGCAACGCGGAGGTAAAAAGTGAAAGCTTGAAGGTATTGATCAATTTGACAGCTGACAGCGACTATAACAGATCGTATCTCATCTCAGACGCCAATATCGGACTTTGGCAATCGGTGTTAAACATTTTATCGGTAGACAACTTTGGTCTTGGGAAGCTTACCACTATATTCATTTCTCAGTTTGTCACTAATACCAGGGAAGATCGGCGATATGTCCAGTTCTTGGACCACAAGTTCAATCTCTTGAACCTTTTGATTCAGTTTCTTGGAAAACACTACCTGGACTACGGATGGAATGTAGACGAATGGGACACAGTGATGGAGATCCTCTCCGATATCATGAATGAGTATCAGGACATCATTCTCAACAACGACGCATACAAGAATGTCGAATGCTTGAGTGTTTTGATCAAGATCTTGCGTACACATCTTTCTACGAGCGAAGATGCAAAGTATTTGGATCGTTTGATTGACTGCATTTCTGTACTTACGTCCTTCACCGATTTCCCCAATATCGACACCATCGACGCCAACAAACGCATCTGCAATTTGATTTCACAAGTTCCGTCCCATATCAAGGATGCAGTTAAGTTGAAGCGGAAACTTTTCGCTATCAGTGGTAACATCTCCTCCATGACTACATTTGACAACTTTGAAGACGTGAGGTTCTCGATAGATGCAATCAAGGAACAGCACGCATTCTCAGACCCTTACTTTCTCTGTGCTTGTTTGATTAACATTGGTAACTACATTGTCTCCCGTGATAAACAGGAGACAGTTACAAAAGCCATAGGCGATACAACAAAGTTTGTCGCTGACGTCTTTCTGATTAAATTCAATGACATAGTACAACTTCAGGCAATCCACTGTCTCAACAACCTCATGACGCCTGCCATTGCCCACGATGTTGTGAATAATGGAGCCAGGTTGCAGATGGTGATGTCAATGATCGTGGCTAACCAGCAGTACTATCCCGAAGTGCTCCGGGTTTTCATCAAGTTTCTTAAGAAGCTCCTCACGCTTTCCATTGGCGACGATGCCTGGCAAAATTACGGCACTTCTTTCTGGAATAGTTTCGACAACTTACAACTGCCTACCGATCGTGAAGATATCAAGCATTTAGCACTCCAAAACTATTTGAAATTAAATCTCAACAGTATTCCTGTTGATTTGACGGAATCTTTACTTTCTGCTTTGCTCTCAACAGATGTCTTCAATGGCAATGTCGAATTCGCTTTCATTCATTCCAAGTTAAAGACTTTGGGCATGTTCAACCACTATCTCCTGGAAGACGCAACACATCGCATACCGCTGTTGATTTTCAACCCTGATAAATACGTGACTCAGACGTATGCCATCCTACAGCTGGTAGAAACTATGAGTTCACAGTTTAACCAGAGTGCTCCCCAACAGTATCAACAATATCGCGTTTTAAATAACGCATTGAAGTTTGCAGCAGCTACAACCCTTAACATAATTAGCTCTTCTAGCTTTCCACACGGCCCATCTCAAATAGAGACACTTAGTGAAAAGTGTAAGACAATACTATCTGGGGAAATTGAAACTAAAAACATCTAATCCAGGAACCGGCCAAAAGTCCTCTACTCCGGCATAGACTTTTGGGGCATTAAGGCTAAAGGCGGAAAAAAGCGGGGCAGACTAAATCATGTCATTGCCGTGAATTACCGCGATTTACCGCTCTTAGTCACAAACTCAGTGAAAATTCTTTAACCATTATAAATAGGTGCTAAAGGTCCATGCTACTTCAATAGATACAACCAAGAGCAATAAGACTACAACTGAAACAAGCACCTATGACAGTTACTACCAAATTCAACAAGTTGGAGTCCGAGCCATTGGACCCCATTATCCAAACCATGGCTCGCTACGCCGCGGATGCCACTCCTTCTAAAATCGATGTCTCCATTGGTGTGTACAAGGCCGAAGACGGAAGCTCCTTCATGTTCCCATCGGTCAAGATGGCCAAGGAAATCTACAACACAACTGAACCTGGTCATAACTATACCACGATGGCAGGTTTACCAGAGTTTATCCCTGTTGCTCAGCGTACTGTTTTCGGTGAAGAAATCGCTAAGGAGGGAAAGATTGTGACGGTCCAAACCATCTCAGGAACAGGTTCTCTCCATATGGCCATGTTATTCTTGCAGGACGCTGGTTATACGCACTTTTATGTCGGAACTCCGTCATGGACTAACTACGTTCCTATGGTGGAACACATTGGGTGTACTGTATCGACTTACAAGTACTATGATGAAATCTCCAAGTCCCTTGATTTTGACAGCATTGTCGAAGCCATTGAGACCGCTCCTCCAAAGTCTGTATTTATCTTGCAAGCCTGCTGCCATAATCCCACTGGGGCAGATTTGTCTAAGGACCAATGGAAGAAAATCAGGGATTCAACCATTAACAAGGATTGTATGATTGTTTTTGACTTGGCTTACCAAGGATTTGCTTCTGGAGACAAGGACGAGGATGCCTGGCCAATCAGATACTTTTACGATGCCGGCATGGAGTTTATTGTTTGTCAATCCTTCTCAAAGAACATGGGGTTATATAGTGAAAGAGCAGGCGCTTTACATGCTGTTGTGCAAGACAAGGAGTACGTTCCAATCGCGCACAGCACTATGGTGAAGAACTTTAGACAGGAATGCTCTTTTGGCCCCGCATACGGTGTTAGAATAGTCAGCACTGTGGCTTCTACACCAGAGATCAAAAAGGTTTGGGACCAGGACGTGGCAGCTGTGACCAACAGAATGAAGAAGATGAGAGCACTCATCTTGGAGAAATTGACCGAATTGGGTACTCCTGGAAACTGGGACCACGTCATGAAGCAAGCTGGGTTATTCTGGTTTTCTGGTTTGAGCGAGGAACAAACTGAAAGAATGATCTCGGATCACCACATTTACCTTACCCTGAATGGTAGAGTTAACGTTGCTGGATTGAATGAGAACAACTTGGATACCTTCTGTCAGGCATTGGATGCAGTTGTCAGAAGCTCCTAAATGGTATAACCTTCTTTGAGGCTGATGAGTTGCTGAACAAAAGCAACTATATTAAAAGGTACTTGTTTCATTGTACTGTACTATAATGTGTAAATTCCGAGTCCCATTATTGAAAACTATGTAAGAAAATAATTATAGAAAATATATAAGGTAAATAAGGAAATAAGAAAAATGGAAATATAATTTCAAGAAGTGCAAAATATAAGCAAACCCTAAAATGTCACACATATAACATCACGGATATCTCTCTAAGCCAAACTTATCTAGGAATCTGCTTCATAGGTCAACCTTCTAGTGGATCTTCTTTAAGAGTGCCTTAAGATGGATTAACCTTATGGTGGATTTTCTTTAAGTGTGCCTTAAGATTATCCTTTCTATTGAACCGTTTTCCACAGTTTGCTTCCTCGCACTGGAACGGCTTGTCACTCGAATGACTCTTCATGTGTCGCTTGACATGCTCAGGTCGCTGGAACTTAGCATCGCATAATGGACAAGCATGCTTTTTCTTGGGGTCAAAAGGTTTCTCCTTTTTATTTTTCTTAACGGGGAGTTTCAAACTTTGAAGATTGATTTCATTTCCAACCAATGTGTTAATTTCCTTAACCTTTTCCTCGCCCAATGCTGCGGCCATTTCTTCCGGTATGGCTGATCTCAGTGATGATGCCGAGTGGTGGGTATACGTCAGTCTACCGGATTCAGCGGACTCTTCCTCAGCCCCATACTTATCAGGGATTGCATCTATTGGAGGCAATAAAGATCCATTTCCAGCTCCACCGCTTTCACCTCTACTCAATACGTCGGAATAAGATTTCCCATACTTTAATCTTGAATCTTGATTGATCCCTGCAATACCAGGCCCAGGTGATCCATAGTAGTATATTCCGGATGCAGCTTGCTCACTTATATGCTGTAAATATTGTGTAGGAGAGGTACTTTGAGTTGACGACTCTGCTGTAAACTTAGGCGGAGGTGGTGGTTGAAGAAAGCGCCCAACTGGTGATATCTGTGATTGCGATTTGGCTTTCTTTAATTGTTTAAAGGCATCGTTGTCTTGATCCTCGATGTTAATGGTATCGATAATTGTGGAAGATGAGCTGGCATTCCCGACACCAGTTTGTCCACTTCCTGGAAGCTGTTGGCTCCCTTCCATATTAGGAGAATCAGAGGACTTTCCCGATTGGCCTCCTACAAATCCACTTAGGAGTAAATTTGTAGGTTGCTGGTGTGCATGAGGGTTGTACGATAAATGCTGCTGAGACGTACCCGGAGGCGTTGTGAAATACGACCCATGAATATTCGTGGAAGACAAGGGATTGCTTCCTCTGTACAATGAACTTTCTTGTTGGCCCAAATTCATGTTTGCTTGTTGCATGCGTTGAGTATTAGATGGTGCAGTTGGTGGTTGATGTTGAGGTGTTGTAGCAGTAGAAGATATATCTAAATTAGATTGACTACCAGGTGACATAACTGGCGAGTGGAAAAAAGGGTTCTTGCCGGTCGCATTGCTTGAAGCAGATCCTGAGGGTGGTAAAGAAGGCTGGTTTTGAGAAGATAATGAATGAAGAAATGCGCTTGTTGCATCCATTGACATTCTTGATCTTGTTCTAGTATGTCCCTTCCCCTTGGCCAGATAAGGGGTCTTTGTAATTCGCTGAGGGTTTGAACTCATCAAATTCACTGGCGACATACCTCCTGCTAATCCCACTAAATTAGTCAGTGACTGTCTTTGTGAGGCTTGCTGCTGCAGCATTCCCCTTAAAGGAGTTGTGTATGCATTTACTGATGAAGTTGAAAGTGATTTGTTTCTGTTATGCCTTCTTGGGGTATTGAGCATCTGACTTTGAGAAGGCTGCTTGACGAAGGACTGCGGTGATTCCAGGAAAGATTGAAATGAAACCGATGATGAAAGGGGAGGTATGGAATCCATGGAATAAGTTGAGGGTGATTGGTGAATATTCAGGTTTGCAATTTGTGTCTGCAGCAGCAAAGACATCTGTTGCAGAAGGTGTCCATAATGCTCCAAGTATGAGGGAGGGTCTTGGTTCATTGATGCCATTGACGAAGTTGACAATGTAGGTCTATGCTGTCTATAATTGGAGTGCATTGATTGATACAGTGACTGTGGTCTTGAGAAGCTCGAAGGCATGTCCTGAAGAAAAGAAGAATTGTAGTATCCATCGTCAAGGGAAACATTCCGTGAATGACTGAATTTTGAAGCTGTACTGAGTAATGATTGATTTGGGCCCATAAGCTCTGAACTGTGCAAAAGGGTAGTATTATCTGATTTTGGAACCATTTCGCTTTCATCATCCTCCTTGGCTTGGTCATCATTGTTCGGAATAACTTCATATGTGGTTTCCAGTATTTGATCCTTCGGATGTTCTTTTGCACTTGATTGTAATGAAGAATCTGACACTGGATTCATGTTCACCTGTTGAAACGAGAATGCTCCGTAACTGATGTCTGCATTCTGCGGTGACAGGAGGGGAATGGGGATATGTGATTGCAGGTAATTGGTATCCATTATGATCGAAGTGGCATTGGGGTCTAGGATATCCATATTATTGTAATGAATGAATGAATCAGAATTCATTTCAAAAGGTTGAGACAAATGAGCCGGTGAGCTTGCTAAGTATTTTTCCATTACTATTGTTTTCTGGTCGTCCTCTCCTTCGGAGTGTTCTTGTTGATTTGAGTAATAGTGCTCTTGATTCTGTCGCAGAGAATGCGAATGCTGTGGTGGATATGGAGGTCGTACCGAAGTAGCAGATGGTCTGCCTAAAGAATGCTGTTGAGAGAATGACTGCTGTTGGGGTGAGTGAGTTTCTGTTGCTGAAGCGCGTGGAGTGGCTGTCGGATAGCGACCCTGCTGACTGTTGTCTGGGGTATCTTTTGGGGGTGAAATTTTTGACGTTGGAAAATGGTGAAAATTAGGGAAAAAGGATGACGGAGAAAGCCAGAGGATATGTGTAGCAAATGGATTACTACCCGATACAACTGAAAAGTAAAAATAACCTGGACACCAAGATAGAAGATTTCAATCGAAACACTCAGCAGAAACTCCCAAGGTACTGGCAATGCTATCTGGGAACAACAACTTGAGAGAGCCAGTAAATTATGGATGGAACCTCAAAGGATGTGTAGCGAGGTAGATAAAAAAAAATCAGATGCACTAAAAACTGAAAAACTATGCAAAAAATGGTATTGGTTGGCTCACACTGGTGACAACACTGGGAGATAGGTAAGTATACCTTCAGGTAAACAGTATGGATGAATCTATGGATGGATGGTGTAGTCCGTTGTTTTATATATATGAGTATCTCTATTTTTGACTTGGGAGGTGCTGTTGAAGAAACGAGACCCCGTAGATTATCCGGTCAGTTCTTGTGCGGATGGTTCACAAACAAACCAATCCAGACATCAAGGCCAAGCAGATAGCGCCAGCGCAGTATACCGCTGGTATGGAATCAAAATAGATTGAACTGAAGGACTGCCTGGAATCAAGCACCGCTCAGTTGTTATGACCGCTTCTTAGTAATTCTGGAGAGGCGGTTGTAAGGGGCAAGGACTCAACAAGGTAGACAACGTGCCCTATTTCTTCAGACTCCTTCTTTTCCAGCACACACAAGAGAGGTGACTCGGGGTATAGGTTTGGCACTAGGTTGAGATAGTACTGTGCAACTGTGGGTGGTGATGGCTCCCTCAAAGACTGGTCTGGTGGTGCTGTTTCTCGTTGTAACTTTTTTTAGGGGCATCAGAGTTTTTTTTTGTATCAGGTTGGTTCGCAAATCGGCCTTTTGTGTTGTGTTATTTTTCAGTTTCCCGTGGTAGGCAGTTTTCTTTTTTTCTGACGTTGTGGACCTGGTTTGGAGTCGTGGTAGAAGAAAGTTCTGTCCTGGATCCAATACGAAAGGGCTAAAACAGGTTTTCCTACCTGGATGGCCCGGGGGCACTCTTAGCAGAAGTTTCCAAGGTTTGTTATAAGGGTATTTGCTTCTGGTCTTGTGGCTTAAATTTTCGTGCCGTTGTTCGCAGGTGCATTGGAACACTCGTTGTAACTGGGGAAATTAGTTTGCAACTACCGCGACCGCGAAATAAATTGCGTGGCGCTGCTGCGCCAACTGGGGACGTGTCTCGGTATATGGTCTATTTTTGTCTCGTCCAGGAGACATTTGGGTTGTTCTACAACTAATCGGTGGAACTTGTACGTAGATAATAAGCAAGTCGGTAGTGCCTACGGAACATAATACTTGACTCCTGTAGAGGTGGAATGCCTGAGATAAGTCAAAAGAGTATACTTGTAGTCAATGTTGTTGAATTACGTCGACAAATCTGCAGTAATGTACAACCAGCGGGTTGTGAAGGACTTATTGTAAAAGCAAGTAAGCTTTTTTTGTCCACTATTACTACAAATGAAGTAATGGAGACCGACCACTGGGAATCATATGAATTCATACTGCAAAGTTATTACATCCGGTAGTTTGACTTTTGCACACCAAGCAAGAAGTTACATGTGCCTTTGTTCGATAAAAGTCGTTGGAACATGGAACAGTTGTTCTGGACAACATGCACCTCATGGCCTCTCCCCTATGGTGTGCGTTGTTCTATTCCATTTGCCGAATACTGTGTGATGATGCGTCTGCCGATTTTCCTTACAATACTGTAGACTATATTGCGGCAATTATTATCTAGATCAATAATGTTAAACTCTAAGCCACCGACAAGGTTTCAGGCAATAATGACAAGTTGGTAGGTTGTATTTCTCTTAAGCCATACAATGACACAGGCAGTCACATGCATAGTTTGGTACCCATTAAGGTGACTTAAGCTCTGGCTAACTAAAGTAAATCCATTCATTCCGTCATGGCCTCCATATTAATCTTGACATGTTTATTCTTCTGCAAGCAATTTGTACCGAACAATACACCTGTGTATAAAGTGGTAAGTATTTGTACGGGGCAACCATAGCACTGGTTTGGAAAAAGTGATACATCGGAACAGGGAATCTACTCCTACTAAAACTGCTAATTAAACGGTAGAGGGTATCATAGAACAGCATATAATAATACATTTCGACAAATAATTCAACCTTAATTATGTAAAAGAATCAGTTTTTCTTCTTTATTTCCCTTTGGGAATCCACACTGCTTTCCAAGGATTCCCCAAATTCTACTCCCACAGCTACCATTGTTCATTTAGAACGGATTTAAAATTACATTGTTCCACTCACTAATTACCTCTTGATTCCGATAACAACCCTTTCTCCAAGGGCAACCGCAGTCGGCATGTAAATATTTCTTGCCAGCTCTGCCTATCCCTTATACTGCAGGTTTCTGATAAGTATCAGAGATAACATGTGCTTGGTGGATCGCCTTGGGGACATGCTTTTGTTAAATACTATATCGGTGTTGGTCGACAAAGAATGTATCGGACATTGTAGTAGTGTTGTTTTGCATTTGACTTATCATACTACTATGGCAATAAGTGGATGTTCCCGTGCCATGGAGCAAAACTAATCTATTGCGTTGCTCCATCGTTAAGTAGAGATAGCCTGATACTGAGGAGTACTACTAATTTATTAAGAGGCTCTTTCGGCTCACACACAAAATGGAAACATACAATGAGAAATGACTGGTCTACACACTCTATATCTGAATTTGATTTTCATAATTCACGCACTCTTTTCACTGTCCATACAAAGTACAGCAGCATTGGCTGTTAAGACCACCATAGACCTGAACTAAGCGAGATTACCAATTGGTAATCTACCCGCTACGTTTTAGCCTCATAATATGCAGGCCTATTTTCTCTATTCTAAAATGTCTATATATTACTCCACAGGGTATAAAAGGATCACTTATGTCCTCTGATCGTACGTGGATGTTTTTATCCTCAGAGATTACAAGGGACATTACCAACTTAAATTTTCTAACAGATTTCGCATAACATTTTCGTCAATGTTAAGGATATTCCGAACCTGACATACGTTAAGTTATACTGGTCTCTACACTTTCATCCACGACCACTGTTTCAAGTAGATTTATCCCATCCGATTTGTCATTGACATTCAGGTTCTTCTTCCTTGTTTGTATAGACCGAAGTTGCAATTCTTTTACAGCTTCTTCCCAAATTTTCTAATGAGATCGATGTAGAAAGTAATGCTTTAGGAATTGTAATATGTAATAAGGTTTTGTAGGCTGCTGTATTAATTGTTCAAGTGTTGTTTAATGTCATTTTCTTAGCCGATATCCCCAGAGGTGAAAGGCGGATCGCACGGATTTTCAAATATTTATCTGATCACGATTCTCTACGCAATGATGCTACTTGATAATTGGTCAACCAGGGCCATTCTATTTCATTCGAGGTCAGTATTTCACAATCCACCATTGTAACCAAGTTAAACAAAATTATTTACGGTTGAAATAATTGTTTGAATAGATAAATAGGCATTTATTCGTCACTTGCATAATATTTGATGCCTCTTACGAGCTATTTACAATTCAACCCAGTCTGCAAATGAAATCAGCGTTGAATCACGACAAAATAGTCGATCTTTATGGGTTTTGAGCAACAAATTCTTGACCCTTCTTAATGTTCTTGATCAAGGTTTCCTTAGCGGTCTTGACCAAGTCTTCTTCGAACTCAGACAATTGACCCAATGGGTGGATGGTCTTGACACCTTCTGGGCCCAAAGTAACCTTGGAGGAGAAGAATTCAACACCTTCGTCCTTGAACAAAGGAGATTCAACAAAAGATGGTTCAACGACATCGTGTTCACCAGCCAAACCGTTCAAGACGGAACCAGCGAATCTAGCACCAGCTTGGGCCATAGACAAAGTGGCGGAACCAGCACCATCCTTGGCTTGGACAACTTCGTCACCACCGAATTGAACTCTGTGGACCAACTTGTCTCTGACATCAGTAGACAAGTCCTTGTAGTTAGTTTGAGAGAACAATGGGACGATGGTGATACCAGAGTGACCACCGACAACGGTAACACGTTCCTTAGTAGGGTCGGTACCAGCAATTTCAGCAACAAATCTGTTGGCTCTCAAGACGTCCAAGGTGGTGACACCGAACAACTTCTTGGGGTTGTAGACACCCTTAGACTTGAAAACTTCAGCGACAATTGGGACGGTGGAGTTGACGGGGTTGGAGATGATACAGACAGCAGCATTAGGGGCGTAGTCAGCAATGTTCTTAGCCAAGTCTCTGACGATAGAAGCGTTGGTGTTGAACAAGTCATCTCTGGTCATACCAGGCTTTCTAGGGACACCAGCTGGGATAACAACGACATCAGAGCCGGTCAAGGCAGCTTCGATGTCTTCAGGCTTGTAACCCTTGACAGTGGAGTTGGTGGGGATGTGAGAAACATCGGCAGCAACACCTGGAGCACCTCTCAAGTCGTACAAGGCCAAGTCGGTAACCTTGGGGTTCAACTTCAACAACAAGGACAATGGTTGACCAATACCACCGTTGGCACCCAAAACGGCAACCTTGTAGGCAGAGGCAGCAGAAGAAGAGAAAGATCTAGTAGCAATCTTGGCGAACATCTTTTACAGTGATGGATTTGATTCCTGACAAAACAAAAAGAAGAGAGGAAACAAATTATGGGGAAAAATGCAGAATGGCCTCCTTTTAAATGCGATTCAATAAGAATTTTCAACATAATAAATCTCGGTCTCGGTTTTTTTTTTTTTTTGCTAATTTTTGTTCTTCAGAAAAATGATTTGTGCCTGGTTTGCCTAAGGACTATACCAGCATGCACTCCATCGGTAGATAGTCATTCAGTGCGTGCATTCTATGGGTGAACGGGACTCTAAAAGTTTGAGCAATTGATCACCAAAATATGGGGGTGGAGTGTACAGAAATTTACTCACTGTGTACTATTTTCTTACTGACCAATCACGGCCCGGCATGAGCGGATCTCTAGTCGCCGACTCCCTTCAATCTCAACTTTTATTTGTCTCGGAGTCGCTGTCGGATGTGCGGCATTGTGCAGGTCAGTAGTCACCTCAGTGCGAAAAACATGGGGATAAATTAGATGTGGTGCCGACACTACTGTGGATACTGGTTGTAACTTGGTAGCGTTTTTATAAGGAACTCTATACACGGAGTTGGTTTAAAGAAGGGTGGATTGATCCGCGTTGTTTCATTTTTCTAAGGGGAGCGAGTTTCACCACATCCAATTCAAATCTGGAAGATAAACCAATTGATATTAAAGTCCTCACTTGTCGTACATGCCTTCCTGAAACAGATAATTGGAGTCAACTGACAGTATATTATTGTGCCTAGAGGGAGCTATTTATATATCTCTATAATGGGTGCAATGACATCACTATCTAAATTTTCGAAAGAGAAGGAAAAAGGACGGAATTGGCTAGTAAATATCAGAATACAAAACTTTCAACTGCGTCAAAAAGCTTGCGCAATGACGAATCGTACATCTTAGAAAAGCCAGAATCGCTGGTATCAGGGTAGTTGAAGTTAGAATAACGATTGGTTTTTTTGCATCCTTTAATTGGTTGCCCTCCATTGATCACCTTATCAATCCAAGTTATTGCAGCCGGGGAACCAAAAACAGCTTCCTTTAGATGTCCAGTCGAATTTGATACGGCAAACTCAAATGACTTGATACCGTTCTCACACCAATAATCGTATACTAGTTCTGCATCTTTGAAGGGAATGATAACGTCATGTCTACCATGGTAGAGGAATAGAGGTATTTCGGGAAAGTACTCCTTATTATCTTGGTAAGTTAAGTTTTTTAAAATGTTTGCGACTTCAGGTTCAACTAATGCTGCGTACCCTTCCTTTTTAACCCAGTGACCTTTTCCAGTGAACACTTCAGCCATGACAAACTTAGTAAGAGTTGCAATCACACAATGATTTGATGTGCTTTGCAAATCAGAAATTCGACTTGGAACTATGTGTTTGTAGATAGTTGCGTTGATTTCTGGGTACTCCTGACTTAAGCCACCCAACCCAGCGAGCAAGAAGCCAGCATAAAGAGATCCATCAAGGTTTATTAATAAACTGGTTAAATTCGTCACCCATCCTCCCAAACATGCACCACGCAAAAGGGGCTTCAAGTCTGGGGCATAAACTGGTTGCATAGCCGAAGCCCATCCAGTTGCAATGCTCCCACCGCTATAGCCCCACATCACAGTATCTGGAGAGTCACTTATACCCGAAAACTTCCCCGACTTTATGGCAGCCCTAACCCCATCCAATGTCGCCTTCCCTTCCCGGATTCCAGCAGCAAAGGCTCCGTTTAGGCCCTCGTAATCGGGTGATATAACATAATAGCCCTTAGAAAGTAAAGCATTGATAAGCAAGAGTTCAATTCTTGTGGCAAAAGTGGCATCATTACTGCCTTCCATAAACGCATACAGAGTAGCACAGTCAGGGGATGTGGAATCCTCAGCTGTCTGATAAGATACTAACTTGTCCTTCTTAGCGTTTGGAGGCTTCATGAGTGTAGAAATGATACATGAGGGTTTACCTTTGGAATTTTCGGTTCTAATCTTAAGGAGCCAGGACTTTTCTAGGTCAACGGGGAAAATGGTCTCGTCAAGAAAGATGGTTTCTCTGTAGTCAATGATGTCCCCATTTTTGTAGTCTTTCAAATTGTCGGGGCAAGAGTAGAATGGATCTAGCGATGGTTTGTACAAGGTGCGGTTGAGTGTTGCCCCATGTGCAGCTGCCACCAAGTAAAGCAATATTGCGAAAAGTTTCATGGCACCCATTGATCCCACCCTATTCCACAGGTAAATTTTCAATGCTAGAAATATGGGAAATTCTATTTGCTTATATAGAGCCCGTTCAATATCTTCCCCGAAGTGGATACCACTGGAACGAAATACTTTAACCCTTCTACTTTGTGGTCATTTGATGTTGCAGCCATTTCTTCTTCAGGAAGTTATTTTGGAACCCACAGAAAAATAGCTCTCAAACGATACAAACACCAATACATATTTCTCCTTTTCTATTTCCATGCAACCTGATGCACAGTGTACGATAGAAAACCTAGTGTAATACAATTTCGACTAGCCCCATCCCCATCTGATACTGCTACATATCCAAAGTTGCTGCCCTGCGGACTGAGCATAAAATTAGTCGCAATTGGTTCTGGTGTTGAATTAATTTTCAATGATGGAGAGAAGTTGCAGTATAGTGAAAATTCTGAATAAGAGTCTTGTTTTCTTCCTCTGTAGTGAGAACATGATGCTTGAAGTGGGTTGCCAATTGGCTTTTGGTCCTAATATCTGGGCTTCTGATTACTTATCTAATGCTTTTGTTGGAGGTTTAATGGATGCTAAAATTCAAAATTTCCTAATGCAGAAAAATACACTTTGGCCCAAGTGATTGGCAAACTGGAAAACTCTGCGACGCTATCTCACGCGTTTAAGGCCATGAAAGGGGAGAGCCACTCTGTTGTTGTTTTGATGCCCAAAAGAGATGTAACTTGTTACCTGTTGTGTCTAATATTTGAGAAACAATTGTGGCCTCGATAAATTATGAATGGGAAGAGTGACTTATTCGCAAAACAATTTAATATTTTGTCTTCAAGTTAGTTATTGTTTCTTCGAAGAGGTTTTGGCGTAGGAGATTATAATTGTCGTTGTCGATATTGTATATTTTAGATAGGTAAGGCAGCGTACATGATAACTAGATTACATTCAATATAGCCTACGACTTAGTCCAACAAAACAAGAATTAGTTACACCCAAGAATTAAAACTCACCTGTAGTCCAATTTATGGATGAATATTCGATTTATCCAAATTGGGAAACACTTCTTGCCATGTGATTAATGGTGCTACATGATCTCACTCTGGATTATGTGCTGTGATACACGCTGCAAGCTGTATCGGTAAAACCCATAGCTTGCAAAGAAAAGGAACTATTCCCTGAATAATATGCCGAGTAGCTATTACTAAGTCACTTAATTCTCCGAAATCCGAATCTTGCATTATGCATACCGTTACTCCAACGAACACTAGTAAGACTTCAATCAGATACTCCTCACTCCACCATTTGGGAATTTTGCACCCACTCTTTAATGGACAAGCCTTTGGGTAAATGTTGACATGTTGGCTTGATCAACTGTTAGAGGTTATTATGAGTGACATAAAATGAGTCTAGCTTATTGAAACAATGACCTTGATTTTATTCATATTCATTAACAATTATGATTTTAGCCAAAATACGTTTCTCCGATAAGAAAAACATTCGCAGCAATTCCAGACTTAAGTGTATTCCCCTTAATTTCTTAGCCCTACCTCATATTTATTCTACGCACATACTTCTGTATATTCAAACCCTTATAATTAAGCGAATCTTATGGTAACCCACTTTTCTCCAATTGAGAGCATAGACTATTCCATTGAGCCGTTTATATAGGCGCCTGCACATGTGATTGTCCTTGCAAAGTGTTTAAGATTAATGTTTTTCGGAGTAGTACCATCAACAAAAATTGGACATGCAACCAAACTCATGTAGTAATAATATTAATCCTTGTGGAATTTGCAAATCCATTGACTAACTCCTTGCTTATCGCATTTAGAACATCAATTGAGAGGAAAATGCCAGTACAGGAAACAGACGACAAAGTGATTGTCACCTTCCCCAACGATCCAACTACATCAGTTACTATTCTTAAGTATGGTGCCACGGTTATCGACTGGACTGTATCAGGTGAAAAGAAGTTGTGGTTGAGTGAAGGAGCGAAATTGGACGGTTCCAAGCCAGTCCGCGGGGGGATCCCACTTGTGTTTCCTGTTTTCGGTAAGCTGAAGGATGAAGCACACGCCACATACCCCCTTCCGCAACATGGGTTTGCCAGAAACTCTACGTGGGAGTTCTTGGGTCAAGTTGGAGAAATGCCTCCAAGCGTCCAATTCGGATTGGGACCAGAAAATGTCGACCCTGAATTGTACAAGAAGTGGGGAGGAGGTAAATACGACTTCACGTTGATCTTCACAGTGACTTTACAAGACGATGCCCTTAAGACTGATATTGAGGTTGAAAACACGGGTAAGGAAGCATTCGACTTCAACTGGTTATTCCACACTTATTACCGCGTTCCTGATATTACCGACGTTTTGGTTAACAACTTGACCGATGAAAAGTGCTATGACCAATTGTTAGCTGAAGAATATGTTGAGAAGTGCCCCGTTATTCAGTTCCACGAAGAGTTTGACAGAATTTACAAGAAAGTCGACCATGAAAAGTATATTCAGATCATCGACAAGGGTAAGGTGTTGATGACTTTGGACCGTGTTAACTTACCAGATGCGGTTGTTTGGAACCCTTGGATTAAGAAATCAGAGGGTATGGCTGATTTCTTGCCTAAACTGGGCTACCATAACATGCTCTGTATCGAGCCTGGCCATGTTACTGACTTTGTCAACTTGAAGGCAGGAGATAAGTGGTCTGGCTCTCAAATTTGTGAGACCCATCACGATATCAAGCAACAATCAAACATTTATTAATGAAAGTATACAGTTAGTTAAAGTACAATTGATGATATTTGACAGCGACGAGCTATAGGAGGAAAAAATGCATGTAGTTAATGGAACCTCTTTTTGAATTGTTGGTATTTGTGAAGTGATCTTTGGGACAATGATTCCGATTTATCTGCTGCATTAGAGTTCTTTGGTTCAGTCTTAGAAAATGATCTTAAAGAATTCGAGCTTGCGAATTGGCTGCTCAACGAAGTTTGCGAAGCACTTTTGGGGTAATGATAAGCTGAATTTGAAGCAGAAGATGGATTGAATGTCTGACTGCTTATCGATTTCTGCGATGAAGAAATCGTAGGTCTGTTGTAAAGTGAAAACGGTTGAGGCTTCGTAAGTGGCTTCAGGGAAGATAGTGATTGGGAAGAAACCAGACGAACAGGTGACGCAAGTTCAGGTGGCTGGCGATTCAAATTGTGGAAATCCATGCTGCACAGGGAATTATCCACAGTTGGTGGTTTGCTAAAAGTGGAACTTGGTTTCTTTTGTAGTTGGGGAATAGACGATTTCTTTGACAACATTGGTATCAGGGGTTGCTTCAGCAAGTTGGAATTCGATGGCTTGCGAGGAATAAGACTCGTTCTTGAAGATCTATGCTTTAAAGTAGGATTTCCTTGTACATCGTTAAGATTATTAAGAGATAGTTTGTGTGTTGCGGAAGATTTCACCCCAGCCATTTCTAATGAAGAAGGTCTTGTCTTCAACGAAGGTGGATGTGGTTTGAGAAACTTATGGGTAGATTCGCTCGCCAGGGGCAAGTGGTGTGGTTTTTTTGGTTGGGGAAATGAAGTAAGACGAGAATTTCCCTCCATCTGAGGCTTTGGATATGGAGGAGCCAATTGCACTGCTTCGTCTCCTTGAAGTAGCAGGTTTAAATTGTATGATTTCTTTGAAGGACTAATACCCTTTCCAGGCGATGATGAAGACAATGTAGGTATGTTGCTCTTGAACGGCGACAGATTGGTAGTGAATGAAAAAGGTGAATCTACGCTTGGAATATTTTTGAAGGGTGAAGATGGCATGTTTGACACACTTTTTAATGGTAAAATGTGATCAGGTTGACTTATGGACGATGGGGAAGTAATCTGTGGCAATACTTCCTCTGGGCCGTTAAGTGTTCTTCTTCTCTTGCTTATGCTTCCGATAGTGGTTGTTGAAAGTCCCTTGTTTTTCATTTCATTGTCATCTTCCAAATTATTTGTGATTATCTTTGGGCTTTCATGAGTTGTCCGATGAAAAGACAGTGGATGGGAATCTTCCGAATCAATCTTGAGATCCAAGCTTTTGTTGCTTATAATACGAGGGAGCGAATAATGATTTGAAATAGATTCCATTTTGTTGAACCTGGATTTGTGTATCAAGCTGAATCTCTTCCTTCTCTTTTCCTTTTCCTCCTGTGTAGCTTTGATGTTCGATGGTGCCAAACCAGTGGCGCTTGAAGAGCTTATTAACAGAGAAATCTCTGAGGAACGCATAGTGAGCTCATCAAGAACAGCGTTAGTGATTTTCTGTGAATATCCCTTATTAATCATAGCTGACTTGATATCATTCTGTCTCGAAGAGGAGGAAGAGGAATTTTGAAGTCCAGTCTTTGATGCCTTGGGGTATGCATTTTCCTTGTCATCTATGGCTTCATGGCCAAATATGTCTTGGAGATCGGGGTACAATCCTGAAGGAGATGGTGAGTATCGAGAGTTGTATTTAGGATTGGAACCTGGTGAATGGATTGTCAAGTTCTGAATTTTCTTAATTGGCGTACGCAACAAACTGTCACTCGAAGTAGAAGTGTTGGTGCCAGTATAAGCACCTGGAATGTCTATATCCATAATAACATGTGAGGGTGGGAGGTATGGTAATAGATTGGATACTAAAATCTGTGTGAACTAAAGAATGTGGTGGATTTTGATTTTTATGGTTCTATTAAATCTGAAGAATTGTTTCAGCTTCAAAAAACAAAGAAAGCAATGATTCAGGAGGTATAGTTTGCTTGTGGAAGTAACTTCAAAGATATGGAGATTAGGTACTTCTAAGTTCAGCTATTGAACAGCTGACTGATGAAGGAGATGTCAATCCAATATGTTAGTTCATAGGAGGTCGTTTTTTCGTTTTGTTTGGTTTACGGTTAATGAGATACTCCTTATAGTGTTTTTGTCTCTTCCCAATTAGGAAGGCATAAGAAGCGACTTATTTTGACATTTCGATTTTTTGGTTGCGAAATCAACAAAGTCGCACAACTGGATTGAAAATGTGTCGCACAACGACATTCGGTGGGCAGACGCAAATGTCGTTGCTTAATACCTTAATAATGGTCGGGTCGTAGATCTATATAATACTCATCATACTATGATAAACAAACTACATCCAGAGATTGTTCAGCGTCACAACACATCTTACTCAGACCAGTGAAAAGTGAGCGTTTGTTAGTAGTTTACTTGCTCTCTCATGATCGTGCTACCATAGAGACGGTATTATGACACTGTTAGTACGAATAACCAAGGGATCGCCATTGGCGCAAAACCGAATCACCGAGGTGTTCGGACGTTAGAACTGAAGATGGGATGATTTCTCAGGGACACCACTAAAGGGAAGACGGAGGGTACTGATTCTCAACCAAATTTTTGTCGGATTAAACAGAGTCTGGAAAATGTTATACCCCGGGACCCCTGTGAGAGACTAACAAAGAGGCTGAGACAGTGTGAGAACATGTAAATAATAAAGATCTTATGAAATTTCAACGTCAATACCTAGGACATCACTAAAATACAATAGAGAAACCACGAGAGAATTGATAATGAATGCATGCACTATTGGACCATATTATATCGTCCAAGCTTTTACATAGGTCTAAGGATCTACAGTATAAGCACCCACCTATTACATATTTAACTGAGTTTTTTGACCTATTGGGTTGGAAGAGCATTAGTAGTCCGCACATCAGCTCCGAAGATGGACCGACTCCGAATCCGAGATTAACGTCCACAGTAACGGTGGGGGAAGGGCATCCATATTTGGGTGTAAGAAGTCAACACAAAAACAAGAACTCCCCAGATTCACATCCACGGAACGAACCGGAGCACGCCAATGACTCCCACAATGCAAATGCCAAATCCTGAACAAAAGTCCGGAGAGATGGAAGACGATCAAAATGCCATGGCAATAAGAGACAGCATCTGGCCTACGATGACTCCAAACGGATAGGTCCGTTTGAAAGTACTTATTCCGCGGTGGCCGTGAACATCAAGCATTCTACTGCCAACTCTAAACCAAGATTTTGGATCCAGACTTTTGGGAGGTGATTCAGACCTTACTAGGGAAGAATGATAATAGAGGGGTAACTTGTCAATACCGAACGGCCCATTCCAGAGCGAAAGGAAGAGGGATTTTTTATGCAATACCTCAAGCCCATGTCAAAAAGATACTTGACTGTTGCGATGCGATGAGTCTTTGATGTAAAAGTTCACCTGTGTACTACACGGCACCGTGAACCCCGAGGAGCGGGGACTTTACTAACCGACAGACAAATGCAATTCTTCCTTTTTTTTTCACACCCAGGGCAACCCATCCAGCGGAAGTGGTTTATTACAGATTGACAGCACTCCGAATGCTTTCATGTCTAGGGCTGTTTCAAAGCATACATAGTACTCAATGCTGTGGAGTTCAGGATCCGTTGTGGAAATTACTCGTACGTAGTTGAACTCCAGTATCCCAACTTACTCTTATCCGTAGTTGTTGAGAATGGCCAGAAATGTCAGTCATTATTGTCTTTCCAGGTTCCCACCAGACAAAACGCGGGGGAAACGTAGGAAAAGCAACTCCGAAAAAACAGTCAAGCGCAATCCCACCAATCTTATCGGTATTGAGTATACCTAACATTAGTAGGACAAGTATCACGTGAACATAATGGACTAAAGCTCCACGGAGAAGTGGAGAGTGGTGGAAAGTCCGAAACGCTAGACCCAAAACGTTTACCTAGTAGGGCAGACTTTTCCGGGTACTTACGGAACTGATTGGCCTGTCTCCACGACTTCAGCACCCACGCGATGTTTGTGGCCCTTTAACAGACCCGAGGTTTTCCTTGAATAATGCCGTGCGTTTGTGTCACGCAACCTATGATTCCCTCCATCCATTGCCCACAAGAGCTTCGCACTTTCGCGTGCTCAATTGGCTGCCATGACTCGTTAGTCATCGGACAAAAGGTTTTTGTATCACTGTGGTCCCCTCTCGTCCATAACGGCAAACGCCCATGCGAACCGAAAGCAGCATCTGGCTGAAAAAGGGTTACTGTGCACCGATACGCTTACTGTTCACAAGTAGTCCAAACGGTGAATGAATTCCGTTTTGTCTGGAATTTTGATGGGGAAGAGTGAAAGGCATTCCATACTGAGTTTTTCTCGCGTTCGAAGAACGTTCAGGGGCATAATGATGGACATGTGGTAGCAGCTACATTAAAAGTTATGTAGTACGCCATCGTATCATATCGCATCATATCATATGGTAACAATACTTTTCATCATCCTCAGCTGACTTCATCCCCCTACTGTCCAAACCTTGTAAGCCACTTCCGCGGTAGCGCATGGGCTTTGTATTTGCACACAAGAGTGTCTGTGTCTGAATGTTTAAGAACTTGTGTCAGTGTCCGGGATAATATTCCTCGGACTTTCGCGCATCCCTAACAAAATGAAAAAAAAAAATCAAATTCCCCGTAGTAATCTCCATCAGGACACAAACGGAAACCAACTGTTACTCCTCAAATGCAGCCTTGATGTCTGATTGAGAAACCCGTAGACAGAATATCATATATATATGTATAAGGACCCCCATTTTTATTTGAAGAAGAAAGTTGAATTTGAAGTAAAAAGTTGAACTTGTTTCTGTTTTACTAAAACTCCTTTGTTCTCGGTTCCTGCCAAACTTATACGGGAGCACACCCCACAATATCTGTGCCAGGTATTACGATTTCAGGAATCGCCCATAGGACTGCAATACATACAAGAGTGCAAAATAAATAACTTGATAGCTTAATTTTTTTTTGTTAGCTTCACATCCGGACGTAAGCTCATTATAATTCTAGACGTTCATCATGTGTGCTAATGATCTTATCTACTATTGTCTTAATCACCCTGCTTCCCATCTTCATACCAGTCCCTTTCATTTATCCCCCTCGCAGTTCACCCACAAGGAACAACAAATGACTCCAGCAATCATGCCACCTTCATCCACTACTAATTCCACTACATCAACCTCAGTTACTGGCACCGGGCCTTCAGGCATAATGTTACCTCCAATCCAAATTTTGCCCAACATACACCGTTCAGGCTCCCCTCTTTTGCCTCCCTTGCACATAGCCAATCCCATCACTCCCCCATCTTCGTATGCTAAGTTGACGGAGTACAATTTGACATCTATGGCCAAGAACCCTGAAGCTCCCTCGCTTCCTTCTTTGACAAGCTCTGCCTCGGTAGCTTCCTCGTCAGGATCCATTTCTCCTATTGGATCTCCTCACATCAAGACCGTCAATATCTTGAACCAAGCAGCCAACTTAGTCACTAAGCAGCAAAAGCAGGGTCAAGACTCCGGGATAACCAAGTCCTACGATATAAAGACATCACCCAAAAGACGCCAAAGACTCGGTCCTTCGTGTGATTCCTGCCGTGTGCGTAAAGTCAAGTGCAATGCTGACATCGTCATAGTATTGAAGGACATGGCAGCCGCAGCTCAGACATCGACTCTCTACGCAACCATTGATTTCACTCCACTCTTAAAACAGGAGGTGGCATCTATTCGTTTGGACAACGAATACCTGTTGATTGCATCTCACGGCAAGTTGATCAAGTTCAAGCCCTGCACCAACTGTACTGCTAGAACCATAGACTGCTGTTTCTCCAAGGGGTTCACTAAGGAGGACATGTTGCACAAGAAACCTACCACCGATTCCAGCTCCTCCTCTTCAGCTAAGACACATCACAACCACAGCGTAGGTACCAAGAAGCGTAAGATCAGCGCTGTGGATCTCAACAACACCGATTCTTCATCTTCTGCCGCAAGTTCTATTGGTTCTTACAAGCCTGCATCACCTACATCCATTTCGTCGCTCTGCGCATCTACCTCTAATGTTCAGACTACAACGGATCTTTCATCACCCTTGACATCAATATCAGTTCCAGCACTCATCCCTATTCCTTCGTTTGACGGTTCTCGTAGGTCGAGCTGCGCTGGATGTCGCAAGCGCAAGGTTAAGTGTGTGTACGATGAAACCAATAACAAGTGCCATGGGTGCTTGAAAAAGGGACACGAGTGCTTGTTCACTTAGAGAAGAAATTGCATTTATTTATTTGTCTGTTTTATTCGCTTTGGCTTTATATTTTTTGGTTTGGGTTTTTTTGGATAACTAGCTTTATAGAGATTGCTTAATGTATTCTGCAATAGTTAAACACATGCTGTAGTATGTCTTAGTATAAGTTACAGTACCAGTTAACAGTGGAGCTAGTCACAAAGTTTGTATCTATCACTATTTCACCTGCTGCCAAATTACTGGTTGGTTGCAATTATTATTATATTTTTGTCCGAAAAATACATCATTACTTTTAAAGACACAGACACTAACACCGATGGTGGAGATTCGTCCTGTCAGCCTCCTCGCTTCCGTAATTGTCCCCAGGATACTCCGGATATTTCTTTTTTCTGACTCCCTGCCGTGCGAATGGACTCTAACAGCCGAATACCATGCATCAGGAAGACTGGGTCGTGCTGAAGCTCAAGCAAGCCTTATTCGGTCTCTAAAGTCCGAACCCCGTAAATTCATTAAAGAAGGTGCAATGAGGAATCCGGAACTCGACCGATTGAGTTGAACGTAAGCGGCTTCTAGCGAATAGCAACCATGTATAGACGCCAACAAGCATACAACTTTGAAGCCTGGAAAACAACATTGAAAATGGCTGCCATACTTCAAGTCCTTTTGGCTCCTTCCCATTTCGTCTAAAAGTAGTTAAACTCAACCGCAAGCGTCAGGCAATTGATTTACCATGGCATGATGTTTTAATCTACCGGAAGAAGTACCTTCTTAGCAGGCAGGTCGAAATCGCGGCCAGTTGGGGGACACTCGGAATAGCAGGTTAGGTGCAAAAAGCAGCCATACTACATCCGGCCATTCTTTACAGTTTTTCCTAAGCCTCATGTTCTAAACTCCAGATCCTTGTGGTACGCTATTTGCATCAAAGACGAAATCTCCGACCCCGAAGCCAAGCCTACATAGTAACTGTGGAATGATTTCCGAACTCTTGACTGATTTCTCGTTGATTTTGCCGTCATGCTTATCTGCTCGTTTGACTGTAGTGTATTTCAGTTCTCGATCTTAGTCGCTTCTTTTTAAGAGATCACTCTTTTCGACAATAGTTTGTTAGATGATTGATCGAGCGTTATTAGTTAACCCGCCAGCTGGCGAGCTGGCGAGCATTCCATTCGACTCAATAGAACAAATTAACCCTTAGAGTTGCTGAGCATCTGAACGGTTAACTATATATAGTGATCGCAGTAAAGTCCAAACTTCGGGGATAGGATTGAGTCGTCCCTTCCGTCCCCACGAGTTTTTCCATTCGGCAGATAAGCCACATCTCCTATCGCCGAAAAGGTCATCTTCCCCCAAGTGTCTAAGGTGTGGCCCACTGTACCATATCCATTCTTTCTGTCTGACCGACATGGCTCACGCGCTTGCAAACGGCAATATGCACAGTTAGTACCGATGCTACAGGGCTTTAGGAGAAGAAGGTTGCGCTAAACTCCAGAAATCCATTTGCAATTATCTTCAAAAGGAAACGGCCTTACCAACTTTTATTTTCCGATACCATAGACTTCGAATTAAGCAAAACTTTTCTAATTTTTAGCTATTTGCTGTAAGCCAACATCAGCATAAATATCATTCTACATTACTTTAGATGAACACTGCAAGCGAATAACATCAACTACTTATCTATGTGGTTTAAGAAGACTTGGGAAATCCGCTCAAGAACAGTAGCCAAGCAATGCGGGTCCAAAAGGAAGTCGTACCGCAACATGCTCACACCCTGAACAGTACTAAGGCTCTTGAACATATTCTCAAACAACTCCTTGTGCTTCAAGTTCTTCGTGTTCAAGTTGTCTTTGATCGAAAGCTTGAGCATCAAAGGATCATTTCTGTCGTCAATTTTCACAAACTTGTTCACACGGAAATCCAAATGTATGACAATTTTATCCTTCAAGATCTTCTTACCCCCGGCGGAATAGCGTATAAAGAACAACAATTGCATCTGCTTCAAATTGTCGATGCGCAAATCAAAACTCAACTTGCTCAACCCGTTGCTCAACTTGATCTGATCACGCTGTTTGGCAATAGCCAGACTGATGACGAGGGTCAGCTTAAACACCAGTAAAAACTGCTTGAGGAACATAAGCACTCCACGTATGTCAACAGGTTCCTCACTCACCTTATTCCGTCCCAGCAAGTATTCGTTCAAATATCCCACCACTAATGTGATGTACTTCATCAACTCTGCACCGTTTTCGGGACCTCCATTCGCCGTATCTTTGTCAATAGCGAGCGTGATCAGTTGATTCCGGTTGAACGGCAATTGGATCTTAATCACATACTCATCATCCAACTTGACAGATATCTCGTTTATCGAATTATTGACAATTGGTATCGCGTACTTATTTACTTGGCCCAAGATCTTGATCAACTTGTTTAATTTATTCAAGTTGTTGAAAATCTTATCCAAGAGTCCACCAGGTGTCTGTGCACCAGTTGCACTTATACTGCTGATTGAATTCCTGTCTTCAGATGAATTAGTTCCTTTGGTCTTTGTAGTCAAGCCTATTTCTGTTTGACCACTTAATGTCTGGGATAAGTTAATCACGTCACAGATTTCAAAATACTTCCCCTGCTCATTGATCGTTAAATTCAACTGCTTTAACTCATCTGGTGTATTCTTGAACAGCAAGTTCCGTAAGTTACCAAATAACTTCAACTTCATTACTGTTGCATTGTTCCGAGAAACCAAGGTAACTTTCAAGAAAAGTGACGATCCACTATTCTCAACTTGCAACAAGTTATCATTATTGTAGATGATAATACTATTTTCATTGATAATATTTTCACTTTCTCCATCTGTCTTCTTATCATGATTTTCTACCGCTTCGGGAGCATTAATACCATACTTCTTCAAGATGGAGCTCACTTTATTGGTTTTGAGGAATTCAATCTTCTTGGCTTGCAACTCCTCTAATATCATATGATCAATGATTAAGTTCGAGCACAAAGTAGATAGGTTATTGAATAAGCTGAATCCCATACTTGGAGGGCTGAATACCTTTTTCACGTTTTCGTTATTCCCCAAGTTGTTCTCCGTTGCATCCGTGCCCTTCTCATCAAACATTAATACTTGAACCCATTGAATCTTCCACTCACCCTTAACGGATTTAATTCTTGATACCCACCAATAAGTTCTACAACTAATACCATCAATGAGATTCACCAAGAACCAACTTGAAGGCCAGTTTTTCCTACGGTAGAACTGCAACAGTGATGATGTCGATAATCCTAACGTAGACACCATATCGGAACCAGACATAGATAATTGTATAAGACCGGTGTTCAAGCCGCCGGTATTTGAGACGCCCAAAAAGTTGTAGAGCTTATTTGTTTCATACTCGTTTAATTTGATCAATTGATTTGGAATCCATTGGGTGGTGGACAACTTTGTATTAATTTCCTTGCTTGTTGTTGCTAAACGCAATTGAATCAAATTGCGCACAATATGCTCACACATCTCATCTTCTGTAATCTGAAATCCATTTCTTTTATGTGCCTGCTGGGGTGGCGGAGAGTTTATCTTGCCAATAAATTCATTCTGCAAAGGAGTTGGCTCAATAAAATAGAACATACCACTGAGGGGATTTAATGCAAAAGTTGTTTTCTTGGAAGGTGAAATTCTAAAGCTGATTTGATGTACCAGAATAAATGTGCATAAATCATCAGGTCCCAAGCCATGACCATTCATATGGTCATTGTATAAGGAAGCAATCTTGAAAATCAACAATTCTGCATGTTTGTTTAAGATCATGGTAACAATCAAGTCAACATTGATATCATTGAATTCATCTTCATTCATTGAATCATTTTCATTATTGGGAGGAACGGAATCACTGGGTAAGTTTTGTTGATTGTAGGAATCATTCTTGAGTAAGCCCATAAGTTGGGGGTCTTGATGATAAGTGTCATCTTTGAACCATCTAAAGGTAACATAGTTATTTCTGTCAACTCCCAATTCAACCATTGACTTCCAATTTCTCGAATTATAGGTTTGGCACCAGTAGTTAATTGAAATAGTCGATTGCCCATGTTGGTATTTGTACTGAAGTGAGTCTTTCCATTTGGTCGATACGGTCAACATCTCCTTCACTTGTCGTGACAATAAGTAAACTTTGAATGAGACAGAATATTTGTGTAATAAATCATGCAAACCAGTTAATCCCAGTGATAGAAGAGTGGAATTTGCCAATTGCTCCAAGTGCTTGTTGGAGGGCATTCGGGATACTGTTCCTCGACTATCATCCAAGCAGCCAGTGGCTGGATTTATTCCAAAAAGAAATTGGAAGTCTATAAAATAAAAGGGAGACGATTGATAGTCTTTGGCTTCGTCTTCAATAATTAAGCTGTTAGCCACTGTCACGCTGACTTGGTATTGCTGAGGAACAGTGAAGTATATTCTTCCGTTTCTGATTTCGTAATTTCGCTGGTACACGGAGGGGATGTTTACAATGAATGCCATTCTGGTAGTCAATATCAAGTTTAAATCTTCCAAAACCTCCAATGTCTTCTCTGGAGTTATGGATGGTAGCTTAAGGAAATTGTAGCTGGGTAATTGTGGTCTTCCCTTTATCAAGACTTCCAAACTTGTGACCAAATCTGAGTTTGGTAATTTTGCTCCCAGGTACTGATTTAATTCGTTTAACCCCATAGATAGTGATTCGAAGTAAAACTCTTGCTGGCGGAACCAGTTGAGCAAGTCGATCAATTTCCCGATATCCTTGGCATTTGATGCCCATTTCACCAAGGTGTAGATCTTGACAAAGTCTTCTCGAAGCCCTACAATCAAATGCAAAAACTCCCTCTTTCGTTTTATATCCTCTCCACCTTCAGACGTTTCAGCCAATCTTTCAATCATCGATGTGAGCTGTTTGTACGCCTCCTGCGAGCTGAACTTGAGCACGTTCGATAACGGTATGATATTATTTGTAATGTGCTGGATCTCGGGTGGAAGCGTATCCACCGGAGTTCGTTTCCTGAACCACCCTCTTGCTTTGGCACTTTCTTCTCGCACACGGTCCAGGTCTACCGCTATACCTTCTATTCTCTGGCCATCCTTGGCGTTATGTACACCCTCGGCAGAATTAATCCCTCCAACCACTTCAACGTTCCCGTTGATAGCCGAAATGTTGTCGGCTGACTTACCGTTACTCGAACCACTTTCATCCTGTGTGCCTCCACTGCTGTTTATCTCACCACTACCCGGACTTCCTTTAGGTGGAGTCGTAGAAACCTCATGTTTGTGGAACTCAGACTTTGTTAACGTGGACCGCGCTTCCTCAGCACTGCTCATATTCCATGCATAAACCACCTGTATAATGGATTGGATCTCTGTTGACAGTTTCACCACTATTTAAACTCTACGTCAGAACTTGTAGTGGTTTTTTTTAGGTAATAGTTAACGTTTTCGGTATATGCTTTTTCACCCAAAAAGTTTCATATTTTTCTCCACGGTCGTGCACAAACCATTATAATTACCATAATTAATACTATGGTATAATGTACAACTACTTCTAGTTATAGTAGTGATACAGTAGAGGAAGATGCTTACTGAAGGTATGGCTTAGGTCCATGCAAGGCCAGTTGAGCTGCAACAAATACAACTACAAAGGCATTGTGAACAACTTTGTATGGATAATACATAAATCTATTAATCGCACATGCCTTTAATCAAAGATTTCAATTAAAGATGCGATCAGCAACTAATACCAGATTGAAGACATGTAATACTTCCATGTATAGTAATACTTCCATGTATAGTAATACATAGCATTAAGGAAAAGGATCACAACGAAGAATTAGAATGCAATAAAATATTAATAATAATAATGATAATAATAATAATAATATGATAATAATAATAATAATAATAATAATAATAATAATATTAATAATAATAATAATAATAATAATAATAATAATAATAATAATAATAATAATAATAATAATAATAATAGCAAGTCATGGTAATCGGGACAACGTTACAGGTAGTAGTAAGGAATGTGGTATGGTTGACAAGTGATAGGAAACTTGATTATCCAAGGAGAAAGCACAGATAGCATGAATTTTCACTTGATTTGATCAAACTCGTACATCGAGGGTGGCACCGAGTTCTTAAACCACTTGAATTCGGGCTGTTGTATCAAATCCTTCAAAAATGCTCTCTTCTCCTTTCTCACCAATAAACGTTTCACTACCAGTTGTAAATCCAATATAATGTTCTTAATTTGGTCATCAACAGAGGCATCGCTCAAAAGATCATCTACTTTGAACCAGCTCCAATCGATCATAGCTATTCTGTGTGCAGCTTTATTTTTGGTTCTCCGTCTTCTTAATACAGAAGGAGAAACAGTACTGCTGGTACTTCCAGTATCTGGAGGAGCATCAAAGGGTAATCTATTCTCCAAAAGTGCATAGATCAAGACCCCTAGAGACCAAGAGTCAGTCAACTTACCGTCATATTTAAGACCCATAAGCAATTCGGGGGAGACATAGTCCTGGGAACCACATCTAGTAGAGAGCTTCACATTCTCATTCAGTAATCTCTTGGAAAGACCAAAGTCTGTCAATGCTATGATGGGTTGCGTACACTCTGGGTGGTTGAGTAAGTGGGCAAAATGAGACAACTGATTTGAATCATAATTGAGGAGGATGTTTTCCAATTTCAAATCTCGATGAACGATATTCAAATTGTGCAAGTATGCTACGGCAAAGACCAACTCGCAAACAACCCTCCTTATCACTAGCCAATATGCCAAATTATTGGCTCCATAGTTATTCTTTGCAAAATGGAACAAATTACCTCCTCGGCAGTATTTCAAAAAAATCAACTGCTGGGCGTTTTGCTTTAAACTCACTATGTCAGTGGCCACCTTATCATAATCAGCTTCGGTGTCACTATCTTCATAATTTGTGTTCTCAATCTCCAGCCTATCAATCGTCAAATTAATATTGTAATCTAACAAGCTTATAATGCTTGGATGATTTACCTGATTCAAGATATTCAACTCTCTTTTAATAAACGATCTGAAATTGAATATCTCAGATTTGTCGTTCAAGGGTACTGTGACGATCTTAACCACCACCAAGTCTTCAGGGTCCTTAGGGTTAACGGCCAAAACAACGTTGGAGAAGTTCCCAGAACCTAAGACTTCAAGGAACTGGTAAAATCCTTGCAATCTAGGTGCCTGAAATATAGACTCACTCAATCCAGGTGGGGGAGTCAGATAGTCTTTGAGTTGAAACGAGCTAACGGACAGTACAGAGGCAGGAGATGAAGACATTATACTTGAATTATTGGGAGACCGGGAAACTATTTTTATTGGATTGGAAGCCACTCTGGTCGAATGCTCGTTGACTTGATCAAGAAGACTATTCTTTCGGATTAAAGGAGTGGGTCTGTATTCTGAAAAAGCTCTTGAGGGTTTCACTGCTGGACCATTGGGCATTGCAGAAGATGTCTGTTGTGAAAGTTGATGGTTATGTGGATGCTTATTTATGAATATAGTTTGCATTGCTAATGGTGGGGATTGTGAATTTGTTCTTGGACGCGAGAATACCAGTCCCACGTCTGGGGGATAAATGGAAAACGAGCCATTGTTGATGATGGGAGTGGGCAATTGGGTGAGTTTATCAAAGTTGATCGAGGATGACGAATTGGACCTTTCTAGTTTAATTGCCTCCTGCAACATCGCGGAGCGGACCGAGGAAGTAGGAGACCCGATAGACAACTCTGGAGAAACGGTGGAATCGTTATTGTTGGATATATAAGCATTCTGGGACTCGGGCATCTTGCTCTTCACATTAGCTCTATTGACGTCGATGGTTAAGCGTGGTGAGTCCCCGTTTCTTCGATGCTGGGTAGCAGACATTTGCGTGGGAGAAGTGAAGAGCTTGTCATGCTGCAATGGTCTGAGACTATCGTTTCCTGCCATCATATCTGTTTGCATCGTGAAGTCAGTTCTTACACCTGTGTCAATGGTGGGTGCTACTGCTCTCGCAGGACTCCTTGATTTAGGAATTGACAAGACCGATGGCGGCGGAGGATTATTCATATTATGAGTGTTGTTGGTAGTAATGGAACCAGAAACCGAGGGCAGACCGTAGGTGACTAGCATAGGGTCATTCGGCCCTGTTGATGATGATTTAGGGGATACCTGGGTATTTGAAGGTGTAGGCGAAGTTCTTAGCCTTACAGTCATAGCAATTGGGAATGGAGTTTGGATTTATGGGAGACTTTGTTGATTTGGAGATTGAACGGCAAAAGCCAACTGCGATTACGGAAAACGAAACCACACGGAAAACACCGTTTGTTCGAGCGCCAGCGTTCTCAGTTCTCAGTGTACAGCAGGCTCGGAGGATACGATACTAGAAGTAGACACTGTGGGAAGTGTGGAAAGCCACTGAAGAAGTGTACCTAAACTCACTGGCGTTTTTTTTCACACAAGCACAAAACAAGTCTGGGGCAAATGTGAAGATCGTGGAGAAAAGGGCACAACGGAGGCCGCACGGCACGCTAGAAATGAAGATGAAGATTAGTGGGAAAATAGTACAACCAGGATCTGTCCGGAGTCAGTGGAAGATATGGATTCTAGAAGGAAATCAACATTTTTACTAAGGTTTCCCCCTCACTTAGCGATAAGCCAGTAGGAGGGAGAGCCCATTTGTATTGGACATTGTGCATTTAGGACATCGTCATGGAATCTGGAAAATGGCATTTTGTGTCGCATTATCCTATTCATATGTAGTAACTGGCTACAGGCCATGCGCGGCAACGTCACGGCTGTAGAGGGAGGGTGAGGGAGGGCAATGCAGTCCAAACTTGGGCCCTTATCCATGCTCACCAATGTGCATGATGCAGAAATAGAAAGAGTGTATGGGTCAATTAGCATAGGTACCAGCACTATTGCATCGCATTACTGGTACTGCGGGATTGCACCAGACAAGATATGTTGGTGTCGGTGTTAATGCTTGCCAAAGTATCTGAATAGAGCCAGTGTGTCTGAATAGAGCCAGTGTGTCTGAATAGAGCCAGTGTGTCCTAGTAGTGTCAGTGTGTACTTGTAGTGTCAGTGTGTACTTGTAGTGTCAGTGTGTACTTATAGAGTCAGTGTATCCTAGTATTGTCAGTGTGTCTGGGTATGGTTCGCGTGTCAGCTAGTTTCTCTCACTGTTGTTATCTTAGCGGCGCTAATGGCCTCTCCCACCGCAAAATCACGAGTGCATCCTTAACGCCATTTACACGTCCATATGCCATGAGTCACTCCAGCCATCCATAAGAATTAATTGTTTCGTCCATCCGAACCAATGCTACCATCTTTTCTTCATTACTTGGGTGACCATCACTGTGTACAACTCTTCCACGTCAATCTCTGCGCAATGCGAAACAAGTCTTGGCACACTCTATAGCCGGCTATTGTCCACTGCAATATTTTTGACACATTGCCATAATGTTCTGTACCTGATGACAATTGTATCTACAAGTACTATCGGGATACCTCTTTGCTCGCTTGTATTTGACAGAAAGCAACACTAACAAATGACCTCGAGGGGGGGGGGTAGCCAAAGTAAAGCGAAACCCGAAACTACGTTTCAAATTTGTTCCGCAAAAAGGCGTTCCCTTTAGCAGCTCTGTACAATAAATTTGATAGTCATGGATTCACCAACACAGAAGTCCCAAACAGTACATCCATTCGCCCGTGACCTATTTTGGGTGCTCCCTATTCCCGTGTTAGCTTGATCGTTTGCACTTTTGTGGCCACCGGATGCATAGTTGCTACTCAAACTATAATACAAAATGCACTATGCGCAGCAAAGATGATTGCCTCATCGGGCATTATCGAGATTCCCGTTACATTACAGAACAATAGAAATTTTCTTAACTAAACAACACACTTAATACAGATACACAATAACGTAAATAATTCTGTGGACAAAGCAATCTATGTCCTCCAATGCCATCTCATTGTTAAATTCATGTACGCGTAATTACTTGTGACGGTGATAACACTTTTCTCCTATCTCCATTTGAGCCTAGTAGAGCTTGCAAAATAGGAACTTACACCCCAATCAATCCTATGCTTCTATTTATCTATACTAGTATAGAATGGTACTACAAAAATCCTTCCAACGCTCTGTGGGCTTTTTCCAAACGAGCCAATCCAGCCTCAAACTTGCTCTCGTCCATAACCATGTCGCTGGTCAATCTGCTCAAAGAGTCAATGATCTTTTCAATCCACTGTTTCTCTCTCATGGGCAAATTCAATTGGTTGAATTCCTCACCAATCACGGTCCCGTTCATGGACTCCAATAAACTCACCAATGTCGTATATGTGAAGGGCTTTAACTCCTTCTTGTGCCTATGTTTCGTGCTCTTCTTTCTCTTAGCCCTGCCTCCATGCCTGGTATTCTCCCTCACTGATTTTCCTCTACTGGGCTGGTTTGTCACTAGCTCCGGCTCTCCAATGTCATAGTAATCTTCGTCTTCTGCGTTCCCGACACCCGCCTTCTCAAGGTATCTCTCCCCGTATTGTTGCCTGTTACGACCATCAGGTTTTTGGTATTCATGCTGATGAAGTTGGTGTTGCTGGGAATTTCTCACACTTTGAAATTGACCATCATCCATATCACTGATTTCAATGGGCCTCTCCCTAGAAGTAATCGTATCCATTGGGACTACGCCCTTAGCTTCATGATCATATTTACCAGAAGAAAACGACGATCTTTCCTTGTCAGTATCAACAATGTATCCCTGGTGCGATTTGGTATAGACTCCCGAGTCTACCTCATCGTATTTAGAAATCCCAGACTGGTCCCCTATGCTGCCTCCATAACGATGTCTGTTACCATTGGACAGAAGCTTGGTTTCCTTGGACGTTTTAATGGTCTCCTCATGGATTTGATGCTCTGGGTCCTCCAAAGGAACAACTGCATTCCCAACAGAATAATCAGGGTCGGTGTTCATTATGCCACGGCTCGTGTTGGAAATATCTGACGACTTGGCCGCATTTTCCTCAGTCGTACTCTTCAGATTCTGACTGTACTGGTGACTAACTTCTCTTGCTCGGAGAATATTCTCTGCCAGTGGACGAGGAGGAACCTTGAAACTGGAAGTCTGAGAATGTGCTGACGACATACGTTTTTGAGTGTGTCCCGATGAAATGGTTGTCTTTTCTGGAGCTGGACTGCCAGAACTCATTATCTGGCCCTCAGTACTACCAGGGTTGCTTTCAAAGGTATCTTCAGGGTAGCAGGAGGTGGAAGACAGAACTTGGCGAGATCTAATAACGCTGCTTCCCTGAGGTATATCATCCGAACCGTGGTAACGTTCTGGAAGAGGCTGGGATTCGGCATAACTATCAGAAGACTCAAAAGCAATTTTGGAATTAGAGCCTACAGCTTGGGGTAACCTGCTGCTTCTCGTAGGCGAGTGGGAAGAGGAGTCTGAAGCAAGCGACCCTCTGGATGGCAGTTCTCGAGTTTTTTGAATTGTGAATGAATGGAAATCCTTCTTGATATCTTTGAATATAAACTGCTTAGTGTCGCTTGTCTCCCCCTTACTGATTATACTGGCACTTTCCATCAATTTTTCCAAATCTTCACTTAATGACAACCGGTGGGAAGCCTGGGACCCATCTGAGTCTTTTCTGGAAGGCAGAGTAGAAGAACCGTGGATAATTTCGGATTTGGGACGTCTAGAAGACCGAGGTGGAATCGAACCTTCGATAGAAGTATTGAATGTTGATTCTGGTTCAATTCTAGTTCTATAATCCGCAGTCCTACTAACAAGTTTCGTCTTGCTGCTGGGAGAAGAATAACCCGAGGCCTCAGAGGCCTGCAGCAGGATTTTGGAGTGTTGGTCAACTTCTTTTTGAGATTCCCCAATAGGGTTCCAGGATTCGTTCCCAGACTTGGCACTGACAATATTGACGGTGGTTCCTAGCACCTGGTTGACAGTCATCAACTCAGCATTGTAGTCCTTGCCGGAGTATGCTGAGAGATTCAGAATAACGGAATACCTATCTCTGGGGCGTTGGGGAGGTTTGAGAGCGGAAATCGAGCCTCTTGTGGCAGTATGCGACTTCTGTAGATGGATTTCGCTATGACTATTCGATGATGACGCTACGCCCTGACCTGAAAGCTCAGACCCTAAACTTGAAGATTCTGAATTTTCCATGTGGTGAAGTGTAACTATGCTTCCAAATTTTTATTTCCACACTAACGGGGTTGGATATAACAGGAACTTGGATTGTTGTCTAGGGACATGGACAATACCTAATACGAGTACAGAGAGAACGCACCAGCGATGATTCTGTAAGTAGATTTGCTATAGCAGGATCTCAAAACTCAAAACTATTTCGTCTTCTCTCTTTTAAAGCTTAAAACTATGCGTCGCTCGGGGACCACAGCGTAATTCCAGGCGGCTATTCACTGTCAGCTGCTGTTCAGGGAATGCTGTGAATTGGTTGCTACTGATAGAATTGACTGAACTATCACCAAAGATGTATTTTAGCTAAATTACCCCAAGAAATGCTGGTTGAAGTCGATGTTATGATGCTTGCCTAAAAGGGAAACAGGTGATGTCTACCACTATGCAATTTGAATTTTTCTCCACCAAGTCGTGTATACCACATATCTTCGCAGTTAATTATTTTCTCTTTTTTTTTTTTTTGTATGTTAATTATTTTGATCCTGATCTAAGCTGTGGTTCGTATAATGCAGTCTCTATTTCTGGTTCTCTAATTATTCCTATACCTATTTCTATTTCCCATTAGATATCTACATAATTCCTTTGGCAAATTCACACGCTTGTCAGGTGGCATCTTATATTCATATTGGCCACATATACCGGCTTCTTTTTGATATTGAGAGACTTAACCCCATTCTGTCTTCTATTTTATCCATGTGCAATTGCAGACATATCCCTAGAAGATGGATGGGTCATTTCTCCCGTGCACCCTTGAACTACGAAACCTTGAGCGCCAGAATCAATAGGTACTCCCAACACTCCACAGCCCGCCGTAAACTCGACTTGGTTGACTGCATCCGAGCATGTAGATCCCTACAACACTCCTATCACCACCACTTGGAAGTCCCACAACAAAATTTCTTGGGGCTAACATTATTACTGTCAAAGCGTACTCTAGAGGATAAGTTGTACCGCTTTCTTCTGGAGCAACAGGTCTACGATGGCGGCTCAGATAAATCAGTATTGTCTGCTTATCTTCTCACCGAGCCTCGACCCCATGATGTTTCGCACATCTACAAACTCTGTGAAACTGCTTTCGCAGCCAATGTTGGCAACGAGAATACAACTACCACAATTGTACGGACAGCTGTTTCCCGTTTGTTAAAGTTAGAGGACTATGTTAATTCCATAAAGCTTATTGACGCCACCTATGGCTCCGAGAAATATATTGCTTGTAGGAAATCACGGCTAAATCGAGTTCTCACAAGGCTCACATGTTGGCCAGCCCTTTGCATTGCGATGGCTGTATTTAACGAGTCGTTGATGTGGACCCTGGCTCTCAATATAGTGGTGACATTTGTGATTGGATGGGGCTTTGCTAAAATCAACACTTTGGACTCACTAAGTCGAGTGGCATGGAGACCTTATATAAGCATGTGGCACAAGTGGATCCACCAGAACGAATTGGTCAGTCTAAATCGCATAGTGGTGTATTTCGAGGAACTCCACGAGATCAACATCAGAAACTTCCACAACCTGAAAATTCGCCAGCATTTTAGCAATATGCAATTGATCGAACGTGAAGATTATATACTAGAGTTACCTAATCAGGATGAAACCACCAAAGACGATTTGGACCACATTCTGGTTCTCTTACGTAACCAGGTACAGAAACGGAAAATGGTCCTCAACGATCCTGAGGAGGAGCTTATGGTTCTTGAGTACTGGCTTACGCACGGAGAGAAATTCACCTGGGATGAACCAGATCAAGATCCAGCAGAAATTGTATCATTAAAGTTCAAACACCAAGTTAAAGATACCCCACTAATAGAAGAACCGAAGAGTATCCCCCATTGATATAGGCGCTACCAAAACTGGCCTATTTTGTTATTACCCTATCGTATAAAGCGCTAGGTAGTGTAAACTGATTTCAAGAAGTGCATGACTTTTATGACTGTCAAATTCCTATAAAATACAGAACAGAAGCTCGAAGGATCTTAAAAAGCGATTGATCTTCCTCCAAGATTTATTTATGACATTAACGAAAGTGACAAAATAATTATCCATGTACCAATTCACAGAGATCCAGACTCCCAAGGATCTCGACATTATCTCAGACTTGAGGTTCTCTCCAAACCAAGATTGGTTGGTGACTACATCTTGGGATTACCGTGTGCTATTGCACGATATGGGTGCGGCAGACATGAATGAATATAAAGAATTCAAGGCAAAGGTTCCAATGCTTAGTGTCTGTTTCACAAACTCAGGAAACTCCACGTTCCTAGGAGCACTTGATGGGGGCATCTACCAATTGGATTACGAGAATTCGGCGTTCCTTGCGATTGATGTGTTGGACGATGTTTCTTCTACCGATTCAGTACAGCAATTGGACATTGGCATAAAGAAGTTGTGTTTTGACAAACAACACAACAGAATTATCGCGGGTTCTTTCAACGGAGACCTTCGGGCTATCGATGTCAGATCACTTCAGCGCATATTCCATAAACCTGCTGTATCTGCTGGCAAAAAGATCCAGAATATGGACATCAGCAAGAACTACTTGATAGTGCAGAGAAAGGGTAGTGAAATTGACCTATTTGACTTGAGAAACTTTGATTCCCCAGTGGAAACTCGACAATTAGGACTCAACCACCAAGTCCGTGATTTGGTATCTTTGTCGCATGCTACAGACGATGGATTTGCCTTGTCAACCATAGATGGCCGGGTATCATTAGAGTATTTCGATGAAGATGTGCAAGCTCAACAATCGAAAAGGTTTACGTTCAAGTGCCATAGAATCAAGGACAAGGCAACTGGCTTAGATACGGTATATCCGGTCAATTCGTTGGCCTCAAACGCAGCATATGGAACGTTATTCACCGGTGGGTCTGACGGATGTGTTTGCCTATGGAATTTAGAGAAGAAGAAGCGGATCAGAATGTATCCCAAATTCTACAACACAGTCACTCCGCATTCGGATGAAGACGACTCACAATTGGACAAGCCAGTGCAGAGTGTGGTCAAGTTGGCATTGAATGCCACTGGTTCCATTTTGGCAGTAGGAACAAGTGATGATGGGTACAAGAATTTCAAATCGTTGGATGTGCCCCTATTGCAGCAGGTACCTTCCAGAGTGTACATCAGACGCATGGAATCAGGCGAATGTGCCCCCTGAGCATATAAATGGTGTTTATAAAAATAACTTACGAATTTACGACTATCATTAATTTCGCTGCTTTGCATAGTAGTATGTCTGCGCAGGGATTGATATGTATACTTCACTAGATTAATTTAGCCAATTCTACCAATTGTACTCATAACACACAATGTATAATTGCACACATGGCCTTCTCAAAAGCAATTGCTCAGTGTATCGCATATGTAAGTATGTATGCTACACAAAGCAGCGTCTTATGCAATGCATATGTTAGCGAAATGTACAAAGTAACTATCTGTATGCCAAAAGTATACCAAGAGTAGGAACCACTATTTCGCAGCTCATCGCGCAGCCCAATTTACAGCCCCACAAAAGTGCACTCAATATATTCCATATACACCAGTTTCTTCAGTCCAACCATGTCGTTTGCAGAAGTTACCGAGGACTTCAATCAGTGGCTAAAAGAGTCCCAGGTTTCCATCTCTGCCAAAGTCGCCATAGCAGATTTCAGATCTGTCAACCAGGGCCGAGGTCTAGTAGCAGTAGACGATATCCAACAAGATGAGGTATTGTTTCAGCTTCCCAGAACGGCTATCTTGAACGTGGACAACTGTTCGTTCAAAAAGGAATATCCCGAAAAACATGAGGAATTGCTCAAATTGGGCCAGTGGGAGGCGTTAATGGTAGTTCTTCTTTATGAGTTGAACAAGAAGAATTCGCCTTGGGCAAAGTACTTCAGTGTTCTTCCCGATGAAAACTACCGCTCCGACCAACTCTTGTTCTGGAGCGATGACGAGTTGAGCCTCTTGCAACCATCGTTGGTTCTTGACAGAATCGGCAAGAAGTCCACAGACAAGTTGTATCACCGGCTTTTCCAAAAGTTAACTCCCTCATGGAGCATTCCTGAATTACAGGTGGTGTCCAAAGAGGACTTTTACAGGGTTGGTGCAATCATCATGTCGTATTCGTTTGATGTTGATAACGCAGATGCGCTTGTAAGCGACAACGAGGAAGAGGACGAAGAGGAAGAAACACATGAAGCGGAAGAAACCGAAGAAACCGAAGAAACCGAAGAAACCGAAGAAACCGAAGAAACCGAAGAAATCGAAGAAACCGAAGAAATCGAAGAAACCGAAACCGAAACCGAAACCGAAACCAAGGATATCGAAGTACAGGAATCAGAAGAAACAGAAGAGACTATTAGCTCACCGGTCTCGGAGGACGATTATCGTAAGTCTATGGTGCCGTTGGCGGACACGTTGAATGCTGATACCCATTTGCACAACGCCAGTTTAACATATTCAGGAGATCTTTTGGTCATGAAGGCAACCAAGCCAATCACAAAAGGGGACCAGATCTTCAACACTTATTCCGATCACCCCAACAGCGAAATATTGAGACGTTATGGCTATGTTGAGTTCAACGGATCGGCCTACGACTCAGGGGAAATCCCCTTTTCAATTATCATGGACTATTTCACCAAACAGCTCAAATTGAAAAACCAGTTTCCAGATATTCTCGAATCACTTTCCAGCATCCATGACATGGAGCAACAAGACGATGAGACGTCTGAGTTCATTGTGGACTCGTATGACTGCTATGCCACGCAAGACGTTATCGTTGAACTTACTTTTCTAGTTCAAATTTTAACTGTCTTGGTGGCTATCAATAAGATCACTCCCTTGAGGAAGATGTCCAAGTCAGAAACCTACTCCATGCTCAAAAGAGTGTACCTTAAGTGCTATCAGCTCATAAGCTCCAACAAGTTGACCAAAGACTTTGTCAAGCACTACAAGGCAATTCTTGAAAAGAGAATCACCCACTATCCAGATAGTTCGAAGGAACACACAGGCGATGTCTCTACAGAACGGAAGAACTTGGCCCAGGTTGTTCTCCATTCGGAAGTAGCTTCTCTCATTGCTTGTCTCGACTCCGAAAAGGTATACAAAGACTACCAGTTCATTGACGATGGTAAGTTAATTCGGAATATCAACAAGAGAAGCCTGGACGATGGCAAAAGTGACAATGCAAAGAGAAGAAAGTTGTAGATAATTAAAATAGCATAAATATTTAAGCAGATAAAGCAATAACCCAATAATATAAACCCAGATAATAAATAAAAAGTAAAGTAAATTTGTGCCAACATATCCTGATGAGGCTTACAGCTTTACATTGTCTTTCTCCTCGTATTTCAGTCCCAAGTCTCTCACCTGAGACTTCGCTTCTTCTAATGGTTTAACCACGAGCTGTTTCGGACGACACACTTCAAAGCCAGAGGCGGCTGGTTTCGCCTTGTTCCAATGCAAAAACTTGGCAAAGGGAGGGTAGTTGTTTTTAGATGACGACGATGACGACGACATCATTTCACCTGTTCTGAATCTCGAGATACCCTCTGCTCTATGCAATGACTCATCCTTCCTGTGCAATTTGGACATTTTTAAGTCCCATAACTCTTTAATTTCGACATCAATACCCTCATCATTAAAATATTTTTTGTAAATTAGGTCCCCCTCTCTTACTGCATAATTATTGTGCTGAAGTCGGAACCTGGATTCCTCTTGTTCGTGAGCAAATGAACTATCAATACTTGATTCGGCAAATTTCTCCAGCAATTGCAAACTTCCAAGTTCTTGAATAGATATGCTATCTGAATCGTTACCGGTTGGAACATTTTTCTTCAAGTAATTCTCGCTGTTATGTCTATAATAGTCGATATCAGCTGCGTCTCTGTCACTTGGAATAGAAATATTCTTTATATCTATCATCGAAGATTTTCTCAGTCTTTCAATGGTGTACTGTTCGTATGAATCTGGAGTTGACTTTCCTTTTCTTAAACTGTTTGATTTAACAACAGGATGGAACTCGAACTCGTCAAAGTAGTCATTGGTTACCGGATTTGCAGGTATCAGTGTCTTAGGTTTGCTCTCCATCATATTTTTAACGAATGGTTTTAAGGTAATCCACATACAATACGTCAAACGACAAAGGAAATACAAGGCAACAATGACATGAACAACAAATTGTGCGAAAGCTGTTCTTGCTTTTGTAATCTCGGATGAATCCAAATCTGAGATATAAGGAAGACATAGAATAATGGTGACTATCCGGAAGAAGGGAATCCACAACCTCAAAGTACCCCATGTCAAGGGTAAGAAGTAAGGCTTGCAAAGGAATATCAACAAAAAGTAAATAACTTCAATAATTATGAGACAGTTCACTTGTGCCAAACCATTATCTTGTAAATAACCAATAATAAACAGTTCAGATACGAGTTTGATAAAATTGACTCCCACAAAGTACACCTTAGTAGGCTTCAAATTGTAATATGCGAAGCCCCATAACAAGATTGTTTTCATACTAGTGTATAGCTTGGAGGCAGATTCACGAAGTTGAATTGACCATCTCGTGATTTTAAGTCGGATGCTTACCATCCCATATATTACAATAAGGAACCAAGCAGCAAACAATAATGAAGCTAGAACAATAGTCGAAGTTGGCAAAACTTTGTACAAACGAAGGTTATCTGTTGCAAATGGAGCACTTGCATTAAAGTTGTAGGTGGAATTTGCAAAAGGCTCGCTATTCCTCCCCGATGACGAGAATTCTGCTTTAGTATTTTGTGGAGGGTTCTCGTAGCACTGCCAAGGTATTCGTAAAGCTGAATAGGGGACGCTTGGATTGAACGCATCTTTCTGACTGGCGTTGAGATTATTTTCTGCATAGGCATCTCCAGAGAAACTTGCAGCACTGTAAATAATAAAAGAAGTTACCACCAAGAATGGGAAAGCAAAGGTATTGTATACGACGTTCAATATCTGCCCAAGCATGAAATAAAGGTTCTTAATGGAGTATAACCGGTAAGTTTTCTCAGGAGCTAATTTCTTTCCTCTCATACTAGACTTCCCGAATCTCTTTGCAAATAGTAGCAACAATTGCTGGAATAAAATAATTGCAACACTTACAATGATAAGTGCAATCATGAAGTTGGGCCAAAGATACCTGAAAGCCATGAGAGAACTGTAGTATTTCAAGATATTGAGACCACCAGCGTCAACAGATAAGTAAACGTTATCCTGCCTAACATACTTGTCGTCGTAGGTAACTTGACCCAATATGGGAAGCCAGATAAGGGCAACCCATCTAAATTTCAGAATTAATGGTTGGTAAAATCCAGGATAATCTAGTCCAAGGGAGCCCACAAAATACGCAAACTGAAAATATTGGATAATAATGGACGGATTAGCATCCATTTGAAATAATAACTCAGTATTGCAAATACTGGAGGCCACATGCAAGAACGGATTTGATGATTCCTGAGACGACGAAAACATTATGGTGAAAACGTTCAAAACGGCGGCAATGAAGAGCACCATCAATGCGACGAATGCAACAACCAGTTGTAATTGGCGGTATCTGACAGGTGTTACAAGGACAGTGTAGCATCCTAGGACATCTGAATTATTGGTATTTGAAATTACCGAAAACGTAGCTTTGAAGGAGCTGAGACTCCGGTGATACTTGGTGGGGATTTTGACCTCGTAGTAAAACATAATTGAGTCTTGGTTGTACAATGGACATCTTCGTAACCCATTATTTGGGGCAAACAACGCACTAACAGTGGTATTTAAGCTGGAGAAACTGAAGTCATAGTCGAGGTTATTCAAGTTCCGTTTCGATATCAGGGTGAAATCATCACGCTTGACTCTGGTAATCTCTGTGGTTGGAGATATCCTGGTAGAGTTGTGCACTGATGAAGAATTTGTTCTATTCCCGAGCAAAAATGTTGGAATAGAAGTAGCTCTTGACGTGGTAGTTCTGGTAGAGGACGTCCTAGTTTTGGTAGAGGTGGTTGTTTCAGACTGATTCCGATACTGTTGGAGCACTTCGCCAAAGTTGGAGATGTTTTTGACCACCACTATATCGCAGAAACGCAAGTACTCGTCGGCGATAGTGTCATGGTTTATCATGATGGATGCATGGAATGTAGTGAACCTGTTTGTAGTCGTGTTAACATCGGTGATAAGCGGCCGGAGTTGCTCCTCTGTGTAGATGGTATTGTTTGCCTTGTCCAGATACGGTAGCCGTGTGACGACTTCAGAATTTATGAAGAACTTGAGGATCTGCTTATCCTGGTCTAGCGCCGCGTCTACGACGAATGTCTGTAGCTTGGCATCCGACGTTTGACCACTGCAGGGTTTGGCCACGAGAAAGGCAGCCCTCGTTGTCGCTAGGAGAGCAAGGTGCACCACCAAGAATAATAGCAGATGCATGCGTTCCCTTGACACTATGTGCTCTTGTGGAGGATCCAGAGATAGAAGAACCTAAGTGGACATCTGGATGAAAGCCCACAGTGGAATGCAATAACGAGATAAAAGGGTTGAACTTGCAAGAAATAACACCAAATATCTACTTTTAATAAACTCCGCTTGCTATTTCTTTAGCATCAATAAACTGTCCAGATGTTCCAAACTATTGGGGCAATGAGATCGAGTTTTGATAACTAAGTCCACTAATTCGTGAGCACTAACCGAGTGTATGACTCGCGCTCTCTGAGGAAATAACAGGGCTTATTTCACTTCTATTTCGTAGTAAACTGCTAAAGCGATGTGAGTATCCGATGATAAAAGAAGCACAGAAAGTTTGCTAAGAGTATGCCTTTCCACAGGTGATTTCACTGGAGTGGTTTCTAAGATAGTGAGACTTTTCCCTCTATTATCATGTACCAGGTTCAAACGGAAGATCGTTTACCCGATAAGTTTTGTGGTACTGGCTTATTTCAATGGGGAAAGGAATACAGAACAAAGCTGGTCACAGCTACTAGGTGGCAGGGTGGGAATGATAGTCCTAAATGATATATACTTGGTTGGTTGCATGCTCTTACATTTATACATTCTGATTTGTACAGTAGTATAGTTAGACAATTCTATGTGCATATAAGTTGTCGTGTTCGGTTTTCTCGGTATCCTCCAATGGAGAGAAGCCTTGTCCAGGTCGAGACTCCTAGCAAGCAATGTAGTCATATAGCAAAGCTTGTGGGGCAATCTACTTACAACCACAAGTAGACACACATTTCGGCGAACTCTTTCCTTGTCAGGGAACAAAGTCCACGTATGGCACACATATGTTGCAGTGTGAGCTCCAGATGTGTTGGTACTTAAAGGTGCATCGCAGCGAACAGTGATACTACACAGCTCGTCCTAATTTGCCCGGCAGTGCTTCACTTGCTGGCAGAGGATAGTACAACGGCACATTTTAACGTCGATAGCATCATCCGAAATAAAGGGAACATTATCCCATTAACGAATTATTGATGGGCATAGGGCCAGTAGTATGGCTAGTGGCTATCCCCAACAATTGTTAGTTTACAAGATAAAGAAGTGTTTGAGTTTGAGTTTGAGTTTGTGCTTGTGCTTGTGCTTGTCTCTGCTAGATATCTGTGGTTGTGTCTGTGTCTATATCCGTGCTTGTATCCGTGTCCGTCTCTCTGTTAGGTATCTGTGCTTGTATCCGTGTCCGTCTCTCTGTTAGGTATCTATGTTCTGTGTACTAGTGAGGTCTTTGTCAGTTCTATTAGCTGGCCCCAACATTTGCAATCGATAACAAGCTGTAACAATTGTGCACTCCTAAGCTATACCAAACTTGTTCGCCTCATTTCTTATGGATACTCTAAGATGCACCCAAGAAACAGTTTTCACTTGAGTTTACTGCACCGTGACTTGTGAATACTGAGAATATTTGGACTTGAAATTGTAGTCCACATTGTTGGCAACCCGTTTTTGCTTGATTAAGCCGGTATCCCCAACCGAATCTTGCTACTGCGCAAAAGAACAGTTCGCTGCGACCTTACTTGAACAGATGCATTTTCTTATGTAATCGTATGTAAAAACTAATATTTATATACAATAAGTGCCAGTGGTATTAACGTTTGCATCGCGCTTTAGAAAATTTTTTATTATATTTTCATTGTTAGCAACTTGTTTCTTCTTTTTACCACAGTGTATTACTCTTTAGTTGTCAAACGGTCAATTGCTGCGAAAACATGTCTACTTTGTACGTTTTGCCTGGTTCTCCAAGAAGTCAATTCTTGATTCAATTCGTCAACCACTTCAAGGTTGACGTCAAGGTCGTCTCTGAGGCCGATGCTGCCTTCAAGGCCAACTTCCCTCTCGGTAAGTTCCCAGCCTTGATCACCTCTAAGGGTGAAAAGATGAACGAGACCATTGCTGTCTTGATTTACTTCTTGTCTTTGGTGCCTGAAAACAAGTTGTTGGGTAAGAACTCTTTGGAATACGCCCAGATCTTGAAGTACTTAATTTTGACCAACGGTGAACTTCCTGATTGTTTCGTCGCTCCTTGGCTTATGGCTGTTGGTAAGCGTCCTTTCAACAAGAAGGTCAACGACGAAAACTTGGCTCACCTCGACACCGTCGCTACTATCTTCGAATCCAGATTGCAAAACTACACTTTCTTGGTTGGTGAAAGAATCTCTATTGCTGACTTGTACGCTACCCGTGTCTTCGGTACTATCTACGCTACTGTTGGTGGTGCTCCATTCGCCAAGAAGTACCCTGCTATTTACAGATGGTTCTTGACTGTCTCCAAGCACGCTTTCTTCTCTGGTATCGAATTCAACGTTGCCGCTGAGCCATTGACCTTCCAACCTCCTAAGAAGGAAAAGAAGGAACAAAAGCCTAAGGAAGCCGCTCCAAAGAAGGAAGCCGCTCCAAAGAAGGAAGCCGCCGCTGAACCTGAACAACCAGTCGAAGAAAAGAAGCCAAAGCACCCATTGGAATTGTTGGGTAAGCCTGCTGCTGCCTTAGACAACTGGAAGAGAGTCTACTCTAACGAAGACACCAGACCAGTTGCCATCCCATGGTTCTGGGAAAAGCAATGGAACCCTGAAGAATGGTCTTTGTGGAAGGTCGACTACAAGTACAACGAAGAGTTGGAAAAGACCTTCATGACCAACAACCAAATTGGTGGCTTCTTCAACAGATTATCTGCTTCCACCAAGTACATGTTCGGTTGTTTGGTTGTCTACGGTGAAGACAACAACAACGGTATCACCGGTGCCTTCTTGGTTAGAGGCCAAGAATATGCCCCTGCCTTTGACGTTGCTCCTGACTGGGACACTTACAACTACACCAAGTTGAACCCAGACAACGAAGAAGACAAGAAGTTCATCGACAACATGTTTGCTTGGGATGAACCAGTTACTGTCAACGGTGAAAAGAGAGAAATCGCCGACGGTAAGGTCTTCAAATAAGCAACTTGGTTATATATATGTTAGACATCACTCTTTAGATATACAATTAGATAATGCTTTACTTGTGGCTAGTTATCGCGATATGCCCTTCATTTTTCGCTATACTAAAACTATTTACAAATACTAAAATACATCTCTTCTCTTTTCTTCTCTTATATTCCGCCCATCTAATCGTTTCTGGGTCCTCTCAACTTGGGGTACAATCTGGCTGCGTGGTAGTTGATTGAACTGACTTTAGGTTTGGCTCCCTTGTAGCCGTCCATGCAGATCTTGAAATCGTCTTCAAAACCCTTGCAGGTAAGGGCTCCTTCACCGTTGGAGGCCCAGCAGTTCAACAACGTCGACATCATCACAATGCACTTGTTGGTTTCCTGTTGGATCAAAGCTCTCCGCACCTTCAACTTAGGAAGGGGAGGAAGCTTTGTACTTTGAGCGACCTTCTTGTATGCCATTTTGTATTATGTGAATGTGGAATAATAATGAGGGAAGGAGTCAATTTCCAAATCTCAGCCAAATCAGAATCGATATACTGCTCCAAGTTGAAGATGGGGTAAATTATGGTTGGAGGACTTGATTACCATACATTCCCTCTAATGTATACCTGATTCAATCAAGTATTAAAATTTTTTCAGTGCGATTTTTCAGCATGCGGTTACCCGGATATTTGGCTCCCTACAATACTATAATATACTATACGGTACGGTAACGCACTCGTTACTACAAAGCTACTCGTTCTAAGATATAAACTTCCCTACCCAACATATAAAGTCACTGAAATACGTATTTCCAAAGATGCAAATTGAAGGAAAAAAAAAAGTACCTTTAGCAAAGCCAGCCTCACCGATCGGAGATAGATTCCAAATTCTTCCAGTTCACAATCAAATTAGATTTCTTGTTGAGATTGTTACCTCTTCTCACATCATGTCTAACCCAATATATTCTCTTAAACGCGTTCCCAGAGTACGGCTTGAATATGTATGCATCATAGATCATTTTTCCGCCGTGATGATGTAAGGGATTCAATCTCGAAGGTCTGAATGTCGCAAATAATTTCAACAACTTGAATTTGATAATTTGATTGATATTTCTTGACAACGTCTTCATGAACTTCTTCATGTCTCTATCCCGGATGTATTTTATACGGAATAACGTATCCACTTGGTCCTCCACGTTGATCAAAAATAACTTAAATAAATGTTTGCGCAAATTATGCTTTCTTCTCACTGAATTAATCAAATATGTATAGTTTGGAAGTAACCCAAAGTCCTTGAATGAGTAATTGATAATCAATATCGAATTATGCTGGGCCCTAGACGAACTGTACTCACAAAGTTTGAATTGATTTGTCAACAATTCCTGATGGCCATACATAAGCAATCTGGAACTTCCCTGGTTATTGGCCTTCATGAATAACTCAATTTCATTCTGCAACGACTTGCGTAAAAAAATAATCTCATTTTCAATCCGTAACAGGATATCTGTTCTGAAATCCAAAATTCTATAATCGTTGATAGACTTCAAGGTGATAGAATTCTTGGGCAATTGCTTTTCGCTGTCATTCATAATATTATTGAATATCTCGTCAAACTCTTCCTTCTTGGTAGTATCACTGAGACTTACTTTCTTTCTTGAGCCTCCATTTAGTAACATAGATCCACTGGACGAGTGCAACTCTTGTCCGTACTGCTTAATCCTCTTGGGATCGATGGAAACAGAAGTTTCATCAAAATCAACAAAATCCAAGTCTCTTTTGTGTACTTGCATCTTTGTAGTACCACTCTGAAGATCTTCAATGAACTCGGAGGGGTATGCATCTTTAGTCACCTTATTAGAGTCGCTGTATAATGGCATACCCGAAACCGATCTATCAAACCCAATAACATTATAATCATGATTAAAGAAGTTCTCCTTAAACATAAAAGCATCACGAGACAAGTTCAATCGAAGCAACTCGTTTCTTCTTAACATTTTGAATTTGCTATTTATTCCATTGAAATCCTGGAGCAAATTCAACACCTTGTCATCATAATTTCTCAAGTATCTCTTGTAATATTTTACATGCAATGACTTGTCTTCGTCTAGCTTGGCTAAATTCTTGTAGGTACTATCTATGACATCCATGGGAGTGTCAAATATGTCTATCTCGTCTGGGATCGATTTCAACAATGTTTTCCTATCCAACAGATGGTCCGAGTCAAACGACTGGAAAACAGGACTGGAATCAAAGTTTTGTTGGATTATGAGGTCGTTGGTCGACATGTGAGAAATGGAATCGTACACCTCCTTAACGTTCTTCAAATGGTTCTCTCGTTCACTTAGGAGTATCTGCTCTTTATCCAAATTCTGTGTCTCTATATCTGGAATCTTTGCCTCAACATTCCCACCGGCTACTTCTTTTGAGCCGGAACCTGGTTTTGCCTTCGGTGTCCCCTTGACCTTCTGTTCATCGATGGACTCGCTTTTCTTCGGAGTTTCGGATCGGATGTTCCCCTGTTGCAAAGACACGCCTAAGTCCAGTAATAACTGCTTTGACTTTTCATCCTTCTGTACTCTACTGCTGGCGCTCAAGAATCTTCTGGAACCGAAACACCGGCTATGTCTTGAGTACTGCGAGATCGGACACCACACTTTCCGCAACATCGCGTATTACTATAACCGCACAGCACGCTGATTTGCAACTCAAATGGAGTACGGCTATTGTGGTCACTATGTAAATGAACTGATCTAGCCGCTAAGATCAAAGTGTTGTATACTGTTTTCTGATGAAGTATCGTGTGGTTGTACTCCTTGTCACTTATAAATTTAAGTCTGCCATTTGGCCGTAGATATTCCTGTCGTGTACAGGCGAATACTACTTCTCCGCAAAAACGTATGAGTCCATATCGGGCAACCAATAGAGACCAAAATAGTATTTGTAGTTGATATACTAATAGGTTAAAGACGAAGTACTTGTGGAACAGTATGCTCTACTAAGTTCTATAAGTCGGAGATATTATAAGTATACTATACTGTAATACATTGTAGTACATTCTGTACCACTGTAGTACATCTGTAGCATATTCTGTAGTAAATGCTGTGTTAAATGTTGTAACCCGTGAATTTAATATATAAAACCGTATGTAGATATAATAAGGAGGAAGAAATGAAGTCCCAAAAATGAATGTTTAACAAGAAGACCCAGTCTGCAGAGTGGGCGCTGGTATGGTGTGGAAATGAAAGCGCAAAGAATAATACATAACTTGAGATCAAGTAAAATAGTGATCTTAAAAGGCAGCTGCAGGAGTGCAGTTGTTGGTGGAGTTGAATCTGGTTCTGATTTGCTTCAACATGTTGTTCAACTGAGCCTCTTCATTTTGAGCGGTCAACTCGATTCTGGGGTCCACCTGATCATCGTTCCAGATAGACTTCTGTTGCAAGGGAGATGACTCCAATGATGACATGGAGCTGATTGAGTCTTGTCTGCCATGGGAATTCAAGCTGAGAGCGGAAGCCACCGATGACGATCTGGAGATGTTGGAGCGCAATGAGATGGTAGATGAGTTGTGAGATTCCAAAGGAAGCTGAGGAAGTGGAATTTGTGGAGCCACGTTGGGTGGAGGAGCAACGCAGGGCGATGGGTATGAAGTTGTATTGGAAGAGTGTTGCAACGACGAGCCACTAGAACTAAAGGAAGAACCAGAACCAGATGTGCCAAGGCCTCCAGAAAGAGAAACAGGAGTAGCAGCAACAGTGGTTTCAGCACCTACAATTTGTTGAACTTGCAAGTAATGCTGCATGGCCTCTGCTTGTTGTTGTTTCTTCTGCAAGTATCTTCTGACCTTGTTGGTGTTGGTGATATCCTGTTTGATGGGCTCCAAGAACTTGTGCAAATTGTAGCACATATCTTCGTTGGAGATACGCAAGTCCCAGTTCAACAAAAATAATAATTGTCTTTCCATCAAGTTGATATCCTTGACGGTGAACAAACCATCAGTGTATTTAGCCCAGTGGATGTTCTTGGGACTGGAATCGTTCAAGTTCTTAGCAGCTAAGATCAAGCAGCTCAACAAGATTCTGTGTCTTGTGCAAGACAAGCCCTGGGCTGTCTTAGGCAACTTGGACTTCAATCTGTTCAAATAAACCAATGTGGCCATCAAGGTCCCGGTATACACGTTAGTGTATCTGACCAACTTGCTGAGGAATGACATCAACGAGGGCAATGGTTTCTCACTGTTGTCAGCGGCAGAATAAGTCTTGGACTCCTTACATGGCAACACTTGCAAGGTGGTGACGACGACCTTATGTAACATCTCTTGGGTGACAGGCTGCTTGACAAACACGTTCAATGCCTGGATATCAACAGAAGAGACCATAGTGGAAATAGCTTGTATGTATGAATAATAATAGAAGTCACAGGCAACTACCAGACGGAGGAAGGGACTATAGAGAGAACGACGCAAGACTCTGTTGCAGAACTAAGGATAGCCAACTATGTTTGGTGTTCTTCGAGAGAGAAGCTTTTGATAACTACATCATCAGTATAGTTGTGGGAAATGGTGGATGTCTTTATAGGTTGCAGATTGGTAGTGAAATTTTACCGTTTCTAGAGGTCCCCTTTCACCAACATAAGAACGATGGATTGTGCATTGTCCCTTTAACTTACGTGAATCCCACTGGAAACCACATCTGACGCAAGTAATTTGTAAACAGGTAAACCAAACAAATTGGAAGGAAGGAAACGCCCAGGCAACGCATCTCAAACGAAAGAAAAACGCGTTTTTCGCCATTTTTTTACCTGCGAAATAACACTGTCAAACTGAACGTTGCTCACCAGAACGGGCCAAAACCTTTGACGAGTTGCAAATGGACCACGACACATTTGGACCGTGCCTTAGTCCACATACGCAGCAACTCTGGACCATGGGGGGTGTAGGGGAGGCTATTAGCAATAGATCCTTAGACGCGTTTGAGATGAGGGATTCTGGTGCGGTTCTAGACTGAGGCCTGCGAAGCGTACACTTGAAGAGATCAACAGAGCAAGAGAGTATAGGTGGGTGAATAATGCGATAAATTTTTGATACTATCAAACTCTAATACAGTAACGCAATGCCATACACTAAATGGTGGTGCCAACCGGCATTGATGCTAAGTGCATTTACCCTGATTTCAGTGTATGGCGATAGTTATGGGGATAACTAGTCATGTTTTAGTGGCATTCGCATCTACTCTGCACTCCACCGCAATGCAGTAACGTTATGTTGTATTCAAAGTTCTCTTCTCACACGTACTTTACTGCGCCCTTAAACTCTATTTCGTTGTACTCTATTACCATGTCATGATTTGGCGTATGCCACCCCACATTTTGCTTTGTTTTCCTCCTGCAATGTGACACGGTTGCGGTATCACATTTTCTGGCACATTTTGTCCTCCTTTCACTTTCGCGTCGTGATAAGCCCTAAATTTCTCTATTTAGCCATCTACCCTGATGACCCTATTCTACTCATTGTGAAGATGCAAGTAATTAGGGGTATACGTCGGTCCATCCTCATTTGATAAGTTAAAAGGCTATGTGTCGTGGACCACGCATCTAATTCGGCCTTTGAGATTTTTAACCCGTTAGATGGGAGGCTTATCGTCATCGTTGAGCACTCTTGAATAGGGCAATATATTATAGTTGTTCAACAATAATAATATGACATTATTCTCGTTTTAGGGGTAATTTACCTAATACGTTTCTTCATTAATTCTATATTTGGCATAAAACATTGTTTCCTCTTCATATCTAGTCTTTTCACGTTATATTCACGTGGTAATCTTTACATTGATATCTTCATACCTTAAAATATTTCCTACATTTCCAACGGAAAAACAACCAATCCTTCAATTATTACATACCAGGGCATCGACATATCAAACTATCAAGAGGAGCGTGCTTCCTTATCATAGTGTTATTATTTATTAATGTAGATTATGAGTATTTCTAGATTCACAGGAGTCTTCTTTTAAGTTTATTGATAAATTTTTATAACCTGAATTAATCTAAGCTGCATCTCTCTCTCTAATGCTTTTCCTCCTTTCTTCTCCATCAAACGCATATCAACGAACTGAATAAACGACTTGGGTTGCAAATATACAGCATACTTGCAGTGAAAAAAGTAAATAAGACAAATAAATTAATGCATATGTGGATAGCTTTTTTTAGCTGAAGGAAAAAACGTAATTATGGAAGAAAACTTAGCCAGCAAGAGATTATCAAATTATTAATTGGCTTTTGTAAATATCATCAAGTCATGTGGTCTTAGATCAAAGCAACACCAAAGCACATCATAACCATGGACATCAAGAGACCAGAGTAACCTGTAGCAGCAGCAACACCACCAGAAGACTTGGAAGAGGTCTTGGAAGTAGCAGTGCTGGAACCAGAGGAAGAAGAGGCACCAGAAGCAGTAGCAGAACCAGAACCAGAACCAGACTTAGCAGAAGAAGAAGAAGTGGATTCAGACTTGCCAATACAGAAGTACTTGTCACCCTTGATAACACCATCAGAGTTCAACTTGTTGAATGGAGAACAAGACAATTGACCATCTTGGGAGTTCACGGTGAAACCACCTGCAACTCTTTGCAAAGAAGACAAGGTACCGTTGTCAAAAGTACCAGTGAAATTAACCGAACCACCAACAGTAGCCAACTTGGAGAAGTCACCAAAGTCGGCCAAGTTGTCGTTGCCAGAAACTTCAAAAGCACCACCAATAGACTTCAAGGAAGCGAAGCTAACTTCGTCCAATTCTCCATTGTCATCGATGGTCAAAGCAGCACCAACAGTAGACAACTTGTCCAACTTGATTTCCTTCAAAGAAGAGGAGGAAATGGTCAAAGAACCGTTAACGGTTGTCAAGTTGTTAGCAGCAAGAGAGTTGATGGATTGCAAAGTGATGTCCTTTGCAGTAGTAAGATCGTTCAACTTGACATCAACACTTTCAGAGTTGAAAGTGATAGACAACAAGGAGGTAACTGACTTCAAGCCAGAGTCGATCAATTGAATACCACCGTTATTGTTGATGTTGAACACCTTCAATTCGTAAACGTTAATACCTTCTAAAGCAGACAAACCAGTATCAGAGATGATGACAGATTCAGCAGTAGTCAAACCAGAAGTCAAACCAGTATTGTTAATAGCGGCCAAGTGGTTCCAGAACAAAGTGCCGACAGTAGTCAATTGAGCCAAGTTAATGTTGTTCAAGACAGTAGCAGATTCAATCTTGAAATCACCACTGATCAATTGCAAGTCTGGAGCGACGAAGTCAGTGATTTCAGTAGCATTGCTAACACTCAAGTCACCGTAAACTTGCTTAACACCTGTAAGGTCAATGGAACCACCCAATCCGGTACCTTGGAAACTAATGTCACCAACAGCGGTAGCACAAGCAGCAACTTGAGCAACTTGAGCTGGAACAGTAGCAGTGAAGTCCTTGAAAGAACAAGATGTGGCCACTGAAGGAGTAGCAGTGGTCAAAGTAGAGTTGTTACCGGAAGCAGCCAAGGCACCGGTAGCCATCAAAGCGATGGGCAAAGCAATCTTTTGGAAGAGCATTGTGTGTGAAAATTATAACGAGGGGATCCGATTGCAAGGGAATATGTAATGTTATATTATTCGATGACCAACAACCGAGTAGTTCAACGACGATGAATTAAGTAGGAGGCGGACTTTCAAGCGATAGTAGATCCGTAGCCTCTCAGTAATAGAAATCCACAGACAAATGCCTCTAACGTAAAGTGTTCAAAGATGAATACACACTAAGTAGAGAAGACGAAAAAGAAAGACTTCAAATCTTCCCGGAACTCAAGGGATTTTCCCTCCAATATTTATACTCAACAGAATGGAAATTACCATAAATTGAATTAGTAGAATTGGAAACCTGCAAAACATCAAATCACAATGGGGCGGACACAATGGAGATGTCTCAAACTTGTGTGCAGAAATTGTTTTGTCAGGTCGGCTGATGTGCGACATTCCCATTACACAGTACTAACGATCTGTCTGGGTTAGCAACTTTAGTTGAACTTCGGCAAAAGAATCCAGAGGAATCATAATGCAATGGAGCATCCAAAAAAGAAGACGAGGTACAGTAAATTACTTTAGACGATGCATATACTCGGAATCTGACGTCGCCTGAAATTCATCTCTTACAATTTAGTCACATGAGCTTGATTTCATTAGTATCTATATTTCACTTTAAGGTGATGATTCTGTATTCTATCAACATGCCCAAAAAATCGTCCAAGTTTACTCAACCAGGGAGAGTAACCAAAAGCTCTGCTGTCAAGTGTGGAGGTTCATATTTTTTGTCGTCAGATACAGTATGTGATTGAACAGGATTATTCGTTTTGTGCTACTTATTAGCCAGCCTTCTGCTGTTACTTATTCCATAAGGCATCAATCCTCAATTGAACAAACCATAGGAAATACAAATAGAAGGCTAGCTTACGCAGCTATCCTTGTATTTAATATTCTCTTGCCATTAACTTAGGCACCGAAGGTGATCTACTTTGTTTGATACCCCGGAGATCAAAGCCCATTTTATGTTCCACTATCTTGATCCTGTAAGCAAATTTTTCGTCAGACATCTTAGCAACTTTTGTCAGGACCCAACGATCTTGAGCCAGTGGTGGACAACATGTGAACAAAGGGGCAGGTCAATACTACACCTTAGACTTCTCTGAGTGTGGCCCTTTCTCTGATTCCTTTTCCGAGATCTCGCTGGTTTGCTCCCTCCTTTTTTCTTGCCCTGAATATCCACATATCACAATCTGTGATTCCCCCTCACTGCCTCTGTTGGCATTCGGATGGCTTTTCCGTTTGCTGAAAACATACCAAATGAAGTCCACATATTCGGTATTTGAGGTGGCTTGTTGGATCACATGCTTGAGAAAGAACTACAAATTATCTTCTTTTGCTTGAGCATACTCGGAAAACCATACATTCATAGATCTACAACTGTTTCGCCTGTAGTTAATAATACAGCAGATAACTTTAATGGCACCACTAAGCTAATGCCGTTACTTAGGCATCCTGTTTTATCCGATGATTGCCATTCAAATTGATGCATATAACCAACATCTGTCGCAACCATATGATCCTACGTCACTCCTAGTTACCCCAACTGCCAGGAAAAGTCTTGGGTCAGACAAATCTATAGCAACAAACAAACACCACCGTTGGGTAGATAGTAAGTCTGGACAAAAAAAGGTTAATCAAACTATATCTGTCTAAACGCATGCAATTATATATCCCAATTAGGTAAACCAATGGACCATACCAGACTGCACATAGAGAATACTTCCTTGTTGGAGCTGATGGTGAGACAAATGAATAGTAAAGGAAATGTCTCTGGTAGGCTTATCCTTTTGTCGGCAAATCGGGCCATTAGAAGTATCAAAAGCTTACCTGAGAAATATACATTTTGTAAGAAAAACGTTGACCATCGGAACCCTCAAACAAACCACTTTATTCACGTTGGTTCTTTCCATAAACTGCCAAAGGAAAAATATTTTGTTTCTTTGCTTTATCCAATAGAACGTTACCTTGAAGTTAAATGTGGGAAGACTGTTTTGCGAGGGTGAAAAGAAAACAATTACTGTGGATTTTCTTCAATACAGCGGAACTTTGTGAAATAAATGTCTGGTCCCAGGATCCTCGCCTACCATCTTGACACAAGACGGTTTCCAATAACATAATGAAATGACACGGATTGTCGGTATGTGACAATTTCTAGGTCTAAAATTAGAACTATGTATGTATACCCTGAGGATAAACCACATGCCTTTTATATGCTTAAGTCACTGTTGTGTCTTACCTTCCTTATACTTACCGAATCTGGCTGAAGCGTCCAGATAGCAAATGTCGCTTTCCATGTGGTTGTTCGTTGTTATTATCTCTTCTCAATATGGGGGAGCCATCTTCTCAAACAAACTTGCCGACATACATTCTCATTCCGCATTAGTGGCAGTGTACACCCTAAAAGCAAAGCAACTGCTGTTTTTCTGTTTTTGAGTTACCTTATCGAGCAATTTGAATGTCGCTCTAACGACAAATATCCATCCGACATTTTGAATAGTGGGCTTGCGTAATCCTCTTCTGTCAAGCTATTGAAGCACTAGCATTATTCTTCTAATTCATCTGCAAGGGTCGTAAGGCATCGTAGTCGTAGATGTCAGAGTACTCTGTTGTACCGTGTTTGGGAATCCACAATAAACAATCTCTAGAACAGCTTACGCTATTCATGTTTCATCGTGTTATTTATTCTTATGTCTACTTTCTCTACAATAATTCCAATTCAGAGTTATGAACTTGAGCTCTTTTCATATTGAAGTCGTAGAATTTACTACTAATGTGACAAGTTTCTCCAAAAATATTATGTTCTAGGACGTCTATTTCATTAATTGATAAATGGACGTCAACTGAATTCAGTGATTCCAGTAATACTAAATGTCAATGTTGTACTATGATATAGTCATATTACGACGTACTTACCCGAAATACACATTATATTCGCTCTACTACCTGATAGGATGCTTATTGGGGTCTGAGGAATTTGATGTTTTCACGTGACATTTCCTATTTGGGACCATCTAATCTGGCTCAAGTATGGGGTCTCACTCAATACACCAGTTTAGACACTTAGTTATTGCTAAGAAGACCACTACATGTCGCTCGAATCACTTGTGCTGTGGATACAGAGTGAAAAGGGCTCCTTCATCTCACCGAGTTTGCAAGTGGAAGAAGATCCCATCACAGGAAGAGGTATATATATTAAGTCTGATTCCGAACACAAGAAGATCTCATCTCATGCTCCTTTAATTACCATTCCCCATTCGTTATTGGTTAACAGAACTACAGTCTTAAGAAGCATTGGAAAACTTTGCGACGATGACAGTCCAGAAAATGAAATATACTCTTCTCATCCTGTTGATTGGTGGAACAGCCTTACTTCAGTTCAGATAATTCTGGTCTTTCTATTAGTGGAAAAGGCCAAAGGTTCGGAGTCCTTCTATTCACCTTTTATTGATATGTTACCCGATATTTCGGACTTCGAGCTCTCACCATTGTTCTGGCATATCCACGGCGACAAGGAGTTGGTCAAATTGCTTCCTCCACAAGCAAGCACTTTAGCATCAAAGATAATTAAGCGGTTTGATGACGACTATGAGTTCACTATCACCAACTTTAAGTTTACATCTCAGCAGGTGCTGAAAAAGGACTATTTTTGGGCGTGGATGTCCATCAACTCCCGTTGTCTCTATATGAATCTCGACGACCGCAATCATGCAAACAATTGGACTCTATGCCCCTATGTCGACTTTATCAACCACTCGCCGTCTGAGTCTTGCACTAACAGAGTCGACTCACTCAAAGGATTTCAGGTTCTTCCTCCAAACGATTTCCAGTGTGAATCTGGCGATCAGATATACTTCAATTATGGACCCCATCTGAACGATTTTCTATTGGTGGAATACGGTTTCACTTCTTTGCAAAACAAGTGGAACGACTTGCATTTGGACACACTAATATTGCCCATACTCAATACCCAGCAGAAAGACTACCTTGAGAAGAATGACTACTACGGAAACTACACAGTGGACTCCAGTGGTGAGCTTTCATTTCGCACACAAGTGGTGTTGGCTCTCCTCAGCCTGGGCGACTGGCACACTAGTTCCGGTCAACGAAAACTCCATTTGTTCATCCAGGGGTACACAGATTTCACGCAGTTCGATCCCTTACCCGCTCTTAAGCGAATTGTGGAAAAGGTTAAAAAAGAGTGCAAGGATAAACTTCGATTGAGACAGAATGCAGACCCTAGACGGAAAGTAATAGGAGATTTGTATACGCAGATGAACTACATAGTGCAGTTGGTATACTCCAATTATGACTTGGACGAAGTTATAGCTTAGAATAGAGTATTATGTTAAAACGTAATATGTTCTTTTTTTATTCAATGGGCGAAATAGTGAACCAAAGAACGCGGGAATTACTATGACGTTTTTACCAGGGGCTAGTAACGCTTTTACTTTCTCCTTACAGGTATGTCATATAATTTTACATAAATGCAGCATCGGCGTTAAGACGGGGGTATAAGACGGGGCATAAGACGGGGGAAAGACGGGGGGATAAGTTACAGTGGATTTTCTTTTGCCGTCTTGTAACGGTCAAATATTGCCGTGGAGCCCCTTAATAATTGTCCATTGTAGGCTCGTTGTACTTAATAAGGAGAGGGATACCTCAATGCAATTGACTTTTGGTATAGTTCAATAGCTGGGTCCTGGTAACAATGTCAACAGTTCTTCTTACAGGTGCAAACGGGTATATTGGCCAGGGCATTCTCAAGCAATTGCTAGAGGAAAAGTACAAGGTTATTGGCGTGGTTAGAACAGCAGAAAAGGGAAACACTTTAAAGAAATACACCGGGAACGATCCTAACTTGGAAATTGCCGTTGTTTCGTCTTACGTGGAAGCTGGAGCCTTTGATGAAGTGTTGAAGAAACACCCTCAAATACAAAGTGTTATCCACACCGCTTCTCCGGTGGTTTTCACCTCCCAGGATCCTATTAATGAGATTGTCTATCCGGCAGTGCAATCTGTCCAGTGCTTATTGGACTCCATTCGCTCTTATGCCCCCAATTTAAAGCATTTAGTTTGTACCTCCTCTTTCGCTGCCCAGACGTCCAGAGTGCCTGGTTTCAAGCGACCAAAGGTAATAACAGAGGAAACTTGGAATCCAGCAACAGTGGAGGATGCTAAGGCAATGCCTTCGTTGGCATACCCTGTTTCGAAAACCCTCGCCGAAAAGGCAGTGTGGGAGTTCGTAAACTCTACTGATCCCAAGTTTACAGTGACGACTATTCTACCTACTGTTGTCCTAGGGCCTCAGGCATACGAACAAGCCATTCTTGATGACAACACGAGATCAACCAGTAACATCGTAGTTGGTGCTGCCAGAGGACTTGAGGTATTTCCCATTGAGAATATCACCGAAATCGACATCAGAGATGTGGTGAAAGCACATATTCTTGCAATCCAATCGGACAAGTTTGATCGGCAGCGATTGACGTTGGCCAATGAGAGTACCACGCTTACTGACATTGCCAAAAAGGTATATCACAAGTATCCAGACCGCTTTGACCTGTCATTGCTTGTGGAGAAAGAGCCTCTGTCTCCTCTCTCCATCTCTATCAACAATGACAAAACAAAGAAGCTTTTGGACATTGAATGGCACACTCTTGATGAGAGCATTGAAGACACCGTTGACCAGTATATTAGCCTAGGAAAGATTTAGTATTAGGGATTTCAGGATGTCTTAGATATATCGCAGCGATTCTTTAACCAATTATTATTGCTTAATTACGGCAATTGATGAAATGTTCTTGGTGTTTTCTTTCTATTAATTTCTGAATTGTGAAGTCCTCTACTTAAACTAGTTGTAAACGCATATGTTCTTCACTCAACAGAACCCTAATATACTTATTCTACAATGGCAGCCGTACTCTTCCGCAAATATCAATGCTTTAATGATAGCCGAAAATCATGGGTAATCCATTACCATTTACGTATTTATCCCCTTTGAAAATAAAGTATTCCTAGTGAGAGTAATATTGTCGAAGCCAATTCAGATTCGGGAATAGACCTTTCCATGCCTTCGTGTACCAACATTGAGTGCAAACGAACATTGCGTACAAACGGAAGAAGTACAGCTTCAAGAAGCAAATTCCAAGTGGGACAACCCCCCATTTGAATGCGCTGTACAAGTAGGCACATCTCCAGCTTCTAAAAGCTTTTGCTTAAAGAGGTAACTGGCACTTAGTTAAAGCCAATCCATTCCTCATACGATCAGGTCCCAGCTTGCGAAGAGACTTCTTAGACGAACAAGCAAACTCTATAAATACTCTAGTTAGTGGTGTTGTTAAACCCTCCACAGAAGCAGAAATTGCAATACAATCGTTCACAACCTCCCAGACCATTTTCTGTAGGGAATTTATTCAGGAAATCGCCATTAAAGTCAATCCTAGAATAGCTAGATAAATCATTGATATTAGTCCGAAACAGGTTTCGAAAGTAGCGTAATAACACTGGTGCGTCCATAGTAACCTGCAAATTGCTTCCCCAATCTGCCCTTACTTGTTGTATCTTAAAGCAATCTTGAGAACGTCCTCTATCAAAGAATAATCTCGTCATCACCAGCTGGGAAGGCTGCCGAATATACTGCTTTTGGCTGTAGATAAACGAAATGGTGGAGAACGATCTGTTATGAACAATTTCGCAGCCAGAGAGTAATCAGTTGCCCAAATAGGCAGTCGTTATGCCTTTATTTTCTCTATCTTACTACCATTCTATCTCTATAGAACACTCTCCCGCCAGTATAGTTTATAGTAGGTGGAAAGACGAATTACAGCCATGAGTGACGTTTACTGGTGGAAGAAGTCTGGAAACCTTGAACTATAAAATGACTTTCCGTCGTCCAATATAATCAGTTTTTAATTCCTCTTCAACATCATTCAAACAACAACTCAGCCTAACTATCAAAATGGCCAAACTATTAAGAAGAACGGTGAAAAAAGGACAACTGCATCATCCCTGTCTCCAGTTTGCGGTTGTGGTCTTATTGCTGGTGCAAAAAAGGGCTTAGACAATACGTCTCGCTGGATCGTTTACTAGCAGGGAAGAAGTTGAAAACTGAATTTTATGGCTTTTATAATTAATAGATAAAACTTGGATGTTGTAAGAAACATTATACATCGTCAGTTATGATTGACTGCGTGAAGACAAGAAATACAATCATAAGACATGTACATTGCATTGGGACACAATATTTAACATATACACGTTGTGAGTAGGAATTTCTTTCTTCAAAATACATTCATGTCATAACCTTATGCTATTTTTAATACATCAAATGTCCTCCATTGATGAGCATAAACTCAAAATTATGTCAACGCTGTTGTCCATATCAAGATGGATTAAGTGATCAGTTTATGAAACTAGAAAAGTTTTGAATATTAAAGTAGAGCATACAGAAATTAGCGATACTATATTAGCAATTATGTATTTTACGTCATTGGAGATGGAAGGAACGTACAGCCATGTATTCCGAATTGCATATACGCACAGCAGTGGCAGATTCAATAATATCAGGCAAAGGGGCTTCCCCCTCTTCAGCTCCCACTTCCCTCTCTTCTCTGGCATTGTCTTGGAGAGTAAGGCAATTCTGGTCTGGTCTGATTGTCATGTTGTTCAACGCCTTATCGTGTTGAGAACAAACGATCAACTCACCACACCCATTTCCAGGCGTGTTTATTCGGTAGAACATTTTTTGTGGGAAGCAAGTAGTAATTCTTTGGAATGTTCCTTGTTGATGGTCGATTCTTATTCGAGTATTTCCTACTTCTCCCGAATGGTTCAAGTATATGGTCGTAGAACATTTGGTTCCCTTTAGATAAGCGAACTTGCAGCTTCTGATAAAGGAAATGCAATTTTGAATAGCCCTGCATTGTCTTTGGGAATATTGCTTCGTATCATCTTTTGCATTGGACACCGATCTTTCGGTTAAGGCAAGTATCTGCCTTGCCTGGATAACGGTGTCATCATCAATGTCGCCAAGTGCTCGCGCAATGTGGCCCACTATGAAGACATTGAGAGCTAAGCAGTCGGTGGCTTTCAAATGATATCGCATCACTTTCGTTGCGGCAAAGTAGCTAGTATCAGTGGTAGTGGTGGCTAATATCAAAGTAGTGGTGGCTAATATCAAAGTAGTGGTTGTGGTGTAGTATTCGTGGAATAGTGGACTTTTGGTTGTATAAGGTGCAACCACAAATAGAATCTTATGGTATAAATTTCGCAGCCAATTTCACCAAAATACCGAATCGGGAAGAAGTGCAATAAACTCTAGGAAAACCTTTCACGGCAATAGATCAGAAGAATTATATTCACTGCTTTTTGAGCATCTTTTGGCAACTTGCAGAGTATTTCTAAGCTTATAGTTAGGCTTGCTCAACGTAGTCACTGATTAACAATAACTGATAAGTAGAATCTACTGTACTTTCTATTTAACTTTAAGTACTCTGGAGCACTACCCTCCTTCTACTTATTCACTGAATACAGCACAACCCTTACCTTAGGAACACTGTGGCATTATAGTATTTCGCTTACAGGATGGCTATGCTGATGCCTATTGCTGGATTAATCTATTTGCTCTACCCAATATACCAATTCCCCTTATATTTTAAACGACTGTTTGATACTTCCATCCTCCGCTGCCCTCTCCATACTTATCTTACTCTTGATCATATTGCAAAGTAACATGTTAGTTGGAGTAGGGATTCCCCTGTCAAGTCCCTTGGTAACGATGAAACCGTTCAACCAGTCAATTTCCGTTCTATTCAATGCCCTAACGTCCTCCCGCATGGAAGAACTGTTCTTGCTGGTTAATTTGCACACTTCAATGACGACATCAAGCAAACGATCCTTATCTAAAAAGTTCACTGCCTCAACCTGTGACTCGCTCAACTCAAAACGATACTCTGCCTGAAAAACTTCAACGCACTCTGAAATAACCTTTCTCATAATTGTGGATATGTGGGAACCATACAATAGCTCGCCATTTTTGCAGTCCAACAATGCTGTTAACGGATTTATACAAGCATTGACCACTAGCTTTTCCATCTGTTTGAGCAAAAACTCAGGATATGGTAGATACTGCGCATTCAAGCTGCGATTATCTATAATAGCCTGGATCATCTCAGGATGTTTCTCAGGCATTGATGTCACCAACAGCTTATGTTCAGGCTTAGATAAAAAGACTTGGCCCTGTGCAACATGGTGAATAGTATTGAAGTTGGCCTTGTATGCCCCATGCGTGGTGACTGCCTGGTATATCTGTGGTCTTTTTCTAACATCAGGCCAGTATTTCTCCGACAACACCTTATCCATTCCCATTCCGTTCTGAAGTATAAGAACATGCGACTGTTCAGTGAGATGTGGAACATACTTTTTGATTGCTTGGGCCGTGGAGTAGGTCTTCGTCGACACTATCAAATTGTCAATAATTCCTTGCGGCGGCTCACAAGACGCCACGACATTGGGTGTCTTCATAGCAGTAATATTTTCTGATTTCGCCTCCAGTCGGATCACTTTCAATTCGTTGTTCAACTGGTGAAACTGATGAACTCTGGCCATATTTCGTAGCAACAAAACAGGCTCAAATGTCTTGCTGAGCTCGTGCGCAAACAACGAGCCCATGCTTCCTGCCCCCAACACATGCACCCTGTTCATAATGCAAGGACAGCGCTGAATAGCAGTATAATATGAAAAAGTGAGAGTATAGAGGAAATTAACTTACTGAACATTTCAGTGATGGGAAACCTGCGAGACCAGTCTGTATGCAGTACATCATATCATCTCCACAAAAATCGTTTGAAGTAAAGTCAGATCCCAAATTGTGGAGAACTTCTTGCTCTTTTTCTTTTCTTCTTCTTTTACCATATAATACTAACTCTTTCTCCAATTCCCCTTAATTCACTATAATAATGCTAATAGTTGGCTTGACAGGCGGAATATCCACCGGAAAATCAACGGTGTCCGCTCGGCTCCGGGAAAGCTTTGGAATTCCGATTGTGGATGCTGATCAAATTTCAAGACAAGTGGTGCAACCAGGAAGAAAGGCTTATGCTCAAATTATCAAGACATTTGGGGACGAAATCCCAGATTTGGTCAATGAGACCGATGGATCCTTGAATAGAGCCAGCTTGGGTTCTTATGTGTTCGGAAACAGGGAACGGTTGAACATTTTGAACGGAATAGTGCATCCAGCAGTGAAGAAGGAAATTGCACTAAGCATTCTTAAAGCATATTTTGGATTCAACAAAATGGTCATTTTGGACGTGCCGTTGTTGTTTGAAAGTGGATTGGATAAGGTATGTGGACTTGTGTTAACGGTGGCCTGCGACGAGGAGACCCAATTGCACAGATTATTGAAGAGAAACCCAGAGTTAAGCGAAGAAGACGCAAAGAAGCGAATTGGTAGCCAGATTCCAATGAAAGAGAGGAACTATAGGAGTGACATTGTCATAGACAATCTGCTGACGTTGGAAGATTTGAATAAATCCATTGATGATGTTGTTAAGCATATTACACCTGGATTGTTAATCACATTACTTGATCTATTTCCTCCATTTGGAATTCTTTCTGCATTATTCACATTTACCTTGCGTCAAGTCAAAGATAGACTTAAAATTGCAAGACCAAAGGCAGATTAGCATTTTTAACATTAGTTTGAGTGTGCCTTAAGCCCTCCAATATTGGGCCAAACTGTGTAATCTGTCTATAACTACCGGCAAGAATGCATTAACACTGTCGTTAATCAAGTTTTGGAAATGGATAATGGCTTCTTCCTCTGACATCTCCAAACCAAACTTTTCTTGTACCTTTTCCACGGCTCGGTGGGGATCCTGTTTAATATCTGGAATATTGGCATCGATCATCAATTGAAACAAGTTTAAGATCAAGTTACTGTTCTTTCGAAGAGTGGTGTATGTCAAGAAACAATAACTCTTGAAAATGTTGTAGTTCTCGTGCTCAAGCCCACCCATGCCGTCAATGACTTGAATAGGCAACTTCATCAAGGGTGGGAAAGGTTTAGGGTCTCTTCCCAAAATGTATCCAAAATCAGCATGCCAAAACTTCCCATTAGGCGAAAGAAGCAAATTATCCAAGTGTCTATCTCCCACTCCTAGAATATAAGTTATGACACAATATCCAGAGCATGATTTGACGTAGTTATCCATGATGGCTGATGATACTCCCAAGTTTGATGTACTTGCATGTTCCTGAACTGTAGTCGAAACATTATTAGCACCTGTGATGGACGACGACGTAGTAGTTGTTGCAGAACCCAACGTCATTGAAAAGGCACTATTGCTTCTAAATCTCGTCAAAGAGTCACTTTCGGGTGGTTGATAGTCCACACTGTGAAGTCTCAAATAACTTAATATACCGTTACTCGAAGTAACCCGATCTTCACCAGCAAATGGGTCCTGGGCTCTGCTAGATGCTGCTGAAGCCGCTGAAGATCTATTTTCAGGAGGTGTGAAAACATCACTCACAACAGATGTTGGATACTGTTTAACTAAAATGGAATCAAGAGTTTCGTTCTCTACGAACTGAATTAGTCCTGCCAACGGACTAGTTGCGAGAATCTTGTACGGGGTTAATCTTAAATCCAAGCTTTCGTTCTTAAGTAACCGGTCCATTAGATTAATTATTTGAATCACCAATTGATCTTGTCTTAAATCATCACCAATCTTGAACATGAGGGAATATTTGCCATGTTTGGTACGTTTCCCAAATATCATTTGCGAGGATGACGACGTATTTGAATCAGGCTTCTCAATAGTCTTGAATGTAATTTTCAATGGAGCTAAACTGGATTTGAAAACAGTACATTCTTCAGGATAACAACCGCATATCATCACTGAAGGGTCTAAAGGTAAGGGTAAAGGTTCAGGGAACTTTAGAAGGTCATTTGATGAGTCTGATAAGTAATCCCGTAAAAATTGGACTTTCTTAGCAGTCGCCTCATTACGCTTGAAAGTTGTCCTCAACAATTCCACTATTCTTGTCAACTTTTTGATAAACCAAATCTGTCTCTCTAAATTCTTATACCCTGGTAATTTATACTTTTGGCAATGCTTCTTCAATGACTTGATATATTTATTCAAAACCAAGGAATAAATTCCTGCGTTTTCAGGCGCCTGTGGCGTGCTAACTGGTTTAATAAGTTGGTCTTCGTGTTCCACCTTGACATACCAGTAAAAGTAGTTTCCGAGCACTTCATTCTCTACTGATTTCTCCACCAAGAACTTTGCTAACGGAGAGTTCAAAAAGTTTTGATCTTTATGCACTTCATCAGCAATTTGGAAATGAGAAGGGATCTTCTGATTGTAAATTGTTGCTTCATACTTCAATGCTTGAACAAGTTGCAATAAGTACAATAATAATTCATCATTGCTGGCAAGTTTTAAACGGTCCACTGCAAACTTCCGCAAAAATATAACATACTTAAAGATCCTTTGGAATTTAGTCTCCTGGTCTCTGCCCTCAAACGCATTATTACTATCTGCCAGTACATCTGGTGTCGAAGACATGGTACTGGAAGCTAATGTGTGTGGGTTAAAATAGCTGCCTAAAATCTCTAGGGCATCTCCTATTTGAATTCTATCAACACTCCAATAGTTAGGAAAGATATCTTCAAAGACATGAGTGATTTCATACTCATTATCCCAGTTAATGGCCTTCAAAAACTTGGGCAAGAAGGATTTACTTGTTCCACCACTTCCTAAGCCAACATCTGCGTTATTACGGCTGAAGTAATATCTAAACTTCCAAATTAGGTTATTCTCCGTATCACTCAACTCGATGTTTGAAGGTTTGGACAAGATTCTTAGAAGTTGGTCTCGCAATTTGGGTGAGGGTTTCAATTCCTTGTCAAGAAGCGCATTGTTGTTTGTGTTTCTCTCTAACTTGTGGTGCTTTAACTCTATAGGGTCCATTACTGAGTTCTTCCCTTCAGCGACATAATATGCCAGCTGGAAATCGGGATCATACACTTTATTCATGGGAGTAATGGGTATTTCCAACGAGTTGATTATGAGACTGGTTCCATTAACATTGGAGTTGTTTTCTTCGCTTCTAGACGGCATTATCGGCTTTGCAGGTTGGTGGAGTGCTTTCATGTGCGCATCCAATTGGGGAGTAGGATAGCTGATGTCTGAGTAGACAATTGGGAGACCGAAGTTGGGAAACTCAATGTAAAGATGATACGGACATTCAGAATGGTTCTTATCTTCTGGAGACTTTTGTTCAACCATTGCGAGGCTCATTTTGTCCAACCAATTGATGCGCTCGAACTTGCCATTCTCATAATCAATGATGCTTTTCTCCAAGTCTGTATGATGCTTGTGCTCGGAATATTCCACATGGAGTTTGTGGTCTTGGTCAATGGGGTAAATGGGCACCTTCTGGGAACCGAATCTGAGGGTAGAATTGGACTTATTATACAAGGAAATATACCCCACACCAAAGGCGAGCCGCTTAGCGTTCAGAATCTCGTAGAGCATGAATTTGATGTAGGAGTCGGCGGTGAGCTGGTTGTAGCCTATCGTCAACTTCAAATAGGTATTCCAGGTACGGCTCTTGTTATTGAAAGGAACGTATTTGGTCTGTGCTGGGTTAGCTATGAGGTTATTGCCTTTTCCGTCATAGACAAATGCTTCCACATACATGTCGGAGTTCTTGTATATTGTCGAAAGCTTATTGAACATCAGGGGGTCATCAAAGCGTTGTGATAAGGAGACAGGGTCAAAGGAGCCCTTGGATGTTTTTAAGTGGCAGACCTTGACGGTGACGTTGGTTCGCACATCTTTGGATAAACCAAACACTGCTGTGTTCTTTGATAGTAGGGACTCGTTTATGGGTCGAACTGTAGTCATGTCTGCTTATATGAAGGGTAGAAACAAATATGGAATGATAAGAAGTATGGAAATATGTGTAATTAAGTAAAGGAGGTTATCTCCAGCGATAATAGTAATATTTCGCAATCTGCTTTATATAAAGGCATACAGAACTATTTACATTTGTAAGGTGTTATAGGTCTTTTCTTTACTGGGATTATGATGCCACTTACATTACTTATACTTATATTCTTACATTACTTATATTCTTACATTCTCACATTCTTATATTCTTATATTACTTTTATTTTTTCATTACATTCTTATATTCTTATATGCTCAATTTGGACATTCTCACATTCTTACATTCTTATATTCCTATATTATTGTATTGCTTACATTCCTTAAGTCAATACCATTAATATTCGAGCAAACATTCCTTCCTATCCCGCTCCCACAACTTCAGGTATTAAAGATATCAATTAAAATCTATAAAATATTCTGTAATTACTACTAATGTTCCCATCCTTCCACTATTCTTCTATTGTATAAGCTATTCCGTATATAGCAATATCGTAGACCCAAATAAATACCATCAAGTAAAACGAGACTTTAGAATGTAGACACACATACACTCTTTATCTCTCTCATTCCGTGCCTTTTCTTGGTTATTTCGCATTCTGTCCAAACCAAATGTATTGTGTTTCTTCACCCTCTTTGTCCCCTTCTGTCTCATCTCGAAGTTCATCCGGACGGTGAAGCGTAAAATGTGTCTGAAACTGAGGCGAATAGTGTGGAGGTTTACTGGCCCTTGGAAGAAGAACGCTCTCAGAACTGCTGGAAGAAACATTTTTATTGCCAAATGATAAAGTAAACTGCTGAGTGGTGGGAACATCTGAGGACGAAGTATCATCAGATTCAATAAAAGTGGGTTCCCCAGCCCTAGGTTTCACTGGCATAGTGGGTACGGGAGAAGACAAAACACTTCTACTGGGTGTGTTAACCTGTTGTGGGTTGTCCAGCAACCCACTGAGCAATTCCTCCAATTTCTCGCTCGAGTTTAGAGTACTTGGCTGTGCAAATCTGGACTTCATGAAAAGAAGCGAATTCGAGGGAGACCTCGACATGGGCGCCGATGCCTCCAAATCTGATAGCTGTACATTCACCTTACGCAAATCGAAAAAGGATTGGTTTGCTAAACTACTAGCCAAGTTGGTCTGCGAATTCGTCTGCGAGTTGGTTCTGGAGTTGACCTTCGAGTTGAGGTGGTCGATCGAAATGGAGCTTGTTTTGTTGTATTTCAACTTAATTGGTTTGTAGATTTCTGCGTTATTCGCAAGTTTTTTCAAATCGATAACCGAGTTTTCCCTGGAAGGCTCAGCCAGGGGTGAAATATCGGGAGTAACTGGTCTTGTGGGGTGATTTTGGATGCTGAAGAATGTTTTGAAGAATTCGCTGTGCATGTATTTCTTGCGGAAATCATTCTTGATATTGAACTTGTTGGCTTGCTGTGGAGTCCAATTTCTAGCAGCAGGGCATATGGCATTGTAAGCTGGCGGAAACTTCGACTCGACTTTAAACGAGACTCTAGGCTCTTCACTTTTGGGCCGTGGAGCAAGCATTTCTGGCGACACCTGGTCCTTCTTAAGAAAATTGGTCTGGTAGTAGACGATATCTGTTTCCAAGTTCAATACGCCGTTTCGGCTAGGGTCTCTATCGATGATACCGAGGGAGTCCGATACCAATTCCCAAGTATATTCGCTTGGATCGCACTCTATAACCTCTGTCATTTCGACGTTTCCCTCGACATCCAAGTTCGCAGTGACATCCACATACTCCGGAAGCGATACTCGACGTGCAAAGTTGATCTTGGCTTCAGGCAACTCCTCGAAGATCGGGTGGTTGAGGAAATACGAAAGAAAGTTATTCACGGTATAACCGTGCGCCACCACCAAGAGGATATCCTTATTCTTAATATACTGCGGCCGGTTGTAGGTGGCCATAAGCTTGGTGAAGTAATTCTTGCAGTTGGCCTGGTAGTCCAGAAAGCTGATGTCTGGGGCATTCCAGTTGCCCAATAAGGTGGTGGGGCGGAAATTGGAAAGCACAGATCTGTTGGTCATGTCTTTGACATTGGGATTGTACATTTTGTAGGCCTCGACAGAGTCGGTGAACGGCGGCTTATGCTTCATTTTCTCGTGGACCCATTCGCTCAAAGCAAAGTCGCAAAGCAAGTGGAACTTGACATCGTAATTCGGGTACTTCTCCTTCAACCGTTCGGAGAGAAAAGTCACCAAAAAGTCGGCCGTCTGACAACACCGCAAATACGGACTAAAGTGGATGTATATGTCTTTCCGTGTTTTGGGTGCCTCACTGGAGGACTTGGAATTCAGCAGCGGATCAAAGACACTGGTCAACTGTAGGATCGAATCGGCGGTATCGGATATTTGGTTTCTGCCAACTGTGGAGATGGACGGATCGTAGGATTCGTAATCGGCAGCCACCGGTGGGTTCTCCGGGCTGACCGCCACATGGTCTATACGCTGGGCGTGTCGCATGAAGTAAAACTCAGCCATAGTGGAGATCAATCAACAGGAGCAAAAGGAGTATATAGTATATGGACAATATGAACAGATATGGGCAGATATGGATAGATATTGACAGCTCCAGACTAGATACCAACTAGGATAAGATAAAGGAGATAAAGGAGATGATACTGAAAACTGTACCCGCGGAATGAATGAGCAGTATGCGTACAGATCACTTTGATATTGAAACTATTCTATGTGTGGAGTTTTAAGTATAGTAAGATACGGTAAGGTATCGCACGTAAGTAAGTAAATACAGTATTGCAAACCAGTAGACGTAAGCCTTGGAAGACAAGCAGTGCCTGAAACAGCCATCCACAATACACGGCTGGGAGGTTTGTCTTTCACGCAATTTACTTGTGTGCACTTGCTACGTCATATAATCTGGGACCACTCATCAAATCATCGCCATCACAAAACGGTTCGTGCGCATGTGAACAGATGGTTGGACAGTGTCGCCTGTATGTAGAGATATATGGATGCTTGGGTTGATTGGGAAGTAGTGGGAAGTAGTGGGTATTACTCAAGATGGGTTCTGGTAGAGGCAGAATAATAGAATAATGTGTTGGAAAGCGATAGCACGTAATATTTGGTGAGCATTATTTGGTGAGTTTTATTTGGTGAGTTTTATTTGGTGAGTTTTATTTGGTGAGTTTTATTGGGCGAGCATTTTTTAGAATTTGAGTAGGGTGTATACTACTATGGTGTTCTGTATTGCTATATTGCAAGCTTTTCTTTAGTCATATATTGTACTCTCCAGAGCCTACTTCCTCATGAACTGATCTAATTAATATCTGGTCTTTAATATTCTTTATATTATGTTACTTACATTTCTTAATTAATCCCCTTTTTCTTATTCAACTTTACTACTCAAAAAAGAACAACTTTACAACTTACCTTTACATTCAACTTTACACTTATTACTCAACCACTACTCAACTTCTACTCATATTAATTTCTCAACACATACTACCCCTTATGGTCGACGTGACATCCTCGTTTAATAACACCCTTTTTAACACCTTTTTTGACACCATATAACATATTTTATTATTGTATCATCATACATATGTAAACTCCACAAGCCTACCAGATTCACTGTTGTTGGTTTAGCTCGTATAAACCCTCGTGTCTTTGTTCCTGTGTTGGGGCTGGGCGAAAAACGTACAAAAGACTCATAGTAGTAGTTATCTAAAACGGTTGCATTAGAAAACTGGAAACGCCAATCGTCCATTGCTAATACTTGAAACAGTCCAACACAGAAACGTGAAACAGTCCAACACCGGAACGGTTTGGCCAGTGAACAACTTTCAGTTTTCCATTTCGTGTAATCTATCCGTATTCGTCGGTCCTTGTCCTGCCTTTTTGTTGAGCAGTTGACCATGGATTCAGCCAATGGCATCGCCAGACCGGGACGAGATTCCAGACGTAGGCGAACGGCCAGTGTTATCGATGGCTCGCCTGATTTGTTTCAAGATTTGAATCCACAGTTTGCCTTTGGTGCAACCAACGATCCTTATTCTGCAAAAAATGATTCCCCACAAATAGAGTACTTGGCCAAACCACCGGTCATAGGGGACCTTGACTTCGGCGGCAGAAACTCAGAGAGCGATGGTGCTTTCGCTAAAGAGAAGTCTTATGGTGACTACGGCTTCCTGTTAGGACCAGGAGAAGAAATTGATGCACAACAGGATTTAGACCGTGATACTGAAAGCTGGTCGCCCTATTCCCAGGACTTGGGTATATTCCAGAAATTACTTGTGAATCTTCCGGTTTTTGCTGCTTTTGCTATTGCTTTGGTCGCCCTGTACTGGGGATCAGAAGAGTTGCGGCTGCCGACGTTGTCCGTGTACCATATAATGCGTTTGAGTTCGTATGTGATATTTCTCTCCAGTGGATTTTTGACGATAGCTTGTGCTGTTCAAAGGGTTAAATCAGTACACTTGTTTGACACCCCCAATAAGGAAGCAAAGGATGATACAAAGGATGCGATGACCACATTCAAATTGGTGGCTGGAGTAGCGTTGGTGTACATTTCAACTCATTTTATGCCTGTTCACAGGTTAGCAGTGCTTCTTTTGGGCTGGTACTTGAGTCTCTTCAATTGGTACACTCTCATCGTATTGATTGTGGATCTCGCTCAGTCACTGTCTTTTATCTCAGTCATTGTGGGCTACTGTCTACTATTTGGTGCCTTCCAATTGATTTCCAAAGGTGACGTTTCGAAAATTAACCTTCTGGTTGCACTCGGTACTCTCTTTGCATCTGTTATGACTGCATTGCTTACTGGAGTCTTTCAGGGACTTAATTACGGTATGGTGGTGGTTAATCTCGCTGCGGCTGCAGTTTTGCTCTTTTCCGTAGAACAGAGCTCGTTATTCTTATCTAGAATCAACCCATTTATCCTCAGTTTAGTGACATCGATCATCGAGTTTATTGTCTTCCAAAAATTACTGATATCACCTTTCCTGATCTTTGTCAATATTATCCTCCCATTCACTATAGTGGTCAACGAAAAAGCGAAAATACGACAACTCCACTTAGGTTCTGATACATTTAAAAGTGCTTCTCCATCAGATGAAAAGCCTAGCCTTACATCTGTTTCTCTTGTACGTGAGTTATCAAGCCACAAGGATACAAGGGCTATATTCCAGTTTCTCTTGTTGAACTCGACTTTTATGTTCATCCAATTGTTGTATTCGTTTAGATCTAAATCATTGGGGTTGCTTTCGGATTCGTTGCATATGGCCTTGGATTGCGCATCGTTGGTGCTTGGATTAGTAGCTGGTGTTTTGTCAAAATACGAAATTGACCCCAACGGAAAGTTTCCTTTTGGCCTCAAAGCTTTCGAGACATTGGCTGGTTTTGCCAATGGTACATTATTGATTGGAATCAGTGGCTCCATCATATTCGAAGCAATTGGACGGTTGTATCATCCAGTTCATTTACAAAAAACAACAGAATTATTGGTTGTTTCTGTCTTAGGGTTATTGGTCAATTTTGTGGGTATATTTGCTTTCAGTCACGGTCATTCACACGGCCACTCACACGGCCATTCACATGGCCACTCACATTCGCATGAATCAAGCACTCATTCGCAACACCAAGATGAGCAGGTATGCGAAAAGGACCACGACGGACATTCTCATGCACATTCTCATTCACACGATCACGATCACGATAAGGAGGATGATAATGAAAATAAGAATATGCGAGGAATCTTTCTACATGTTCTTGCGGATACCCTTGGGTCCGTTGGGGTTGTCATATCGACGATATTAACTACTATTTTCAAATCGCTGATATTCGATCCCATTGCTTCTTTAATAATTGCTTCGCTCATTTTTGTCTCTGCGTTGCCTTTGGTGAGTTCAACGGCGTCATCCTTATTATTGCAAGTGAGCTCCAAGAAGGAAAACAGGCTCCGTGAAGCTTTGAATAATTTGCTCACCATCAAGGGCTTGAAATCGTATACCACGCCCCGATTCTGGCCTGTGGCCGAAACCAATCAATTGACAGGTTACATACATATTCAGGTTTACCGTGGAGAGAATCTTCTTGTAATCAAGAAGCAATGCGAAGGGATCTTTAAGACTGCGGGGATAGATGCCATAATACAGGTTGAAAACGACTACGATCACTGTTGGTGTCGATAATTATTCATATATTTTAGAATAACACAATAAAATGGGTATAATGATGATGATACAATGTGGAAAATTAATTACTGTGCTAGAGGATAGTATACATTAACTACTAGCCAATGCATTGGATAATAGCGTAAACTGCGATAGTATTATTACCGCTCCGTAGAATTCGCTATGTTACTTTTGATTGGTATAATGAGTCTGAGCCAATCCACCATCTTAATTTCCGCAATAATCCATATATAATGCTATGGTACGTTTGCTTGATATGATGCACAATTATTGTAACAGGGTACACTATCAATTAAACTATTGACTCCTATGATTTCTGGCTTAGAAAAGATGTATGACTCAACAAGTGACAGGGGAAAGGTACAGATTTTTGTATTTTATGTGTGTCCTTGGATTCAACTCGCTTTCCGGACATGGCTAAGAATAGTGAGCTTCTCCGAATGTTTTTTATAGCGAAATCCAGTACTATGTGAATTCAACACCTTGAGCTAAGGAATCGATGGTTCTATAGCCAAAATATTAATCACGGGCCTTGATTTGTATTTGTAAGTGGTTGGAAAGTTGTATTCTTGTTTTCACTTGTTGTAATTGATCGTATCAAATATGTCTCCGCGTTAACCAAAGTCTTGCTTGTATGTATCCATGTTCAGATGCGGACCTATAGTTCACTCATGCTTGTTGGTTTATCAGCTAATAGTCTCTAAATTTTGTCTATTCGATATCCTTCAGGGGCTGATCAATGCCTTGCAAGTTGATACATATTTTGCATAAATGGAAACTTTAACGCATCATTGCAATGAAAGAGTGCCATTCCAGTAGAAATGCAAAGGTAATGCAATTCTATATGAAATGATTCAGTAAACAGATATAGCAATATTGTACACTGTATTCCATTGTATTTCAATAGGATACCTGCTGTGTTGGGAAATCTAAAGTACAATAGAATTAGTATAATTCAACTCTACTATCCTTCAACTTCAACTGGTACCGGGAGTTTTTGTGTAACTATCCGGGAAGCTCATCGAATATTACTAACGGAACACTGAAAGTACTCAAGTATGCTTACTATGTTTGCTTGGGTGTTCCACACATACTTGTTCCATTTATACCTAAACCCATTATGTCCAGAGTAGGAGTGCTTGTGATGGGCCCGGCCGGTGCCGGGAAGTCGACCTTCTGCAACTCCATAATATCGCACATGCAATCGATCGGTAGAAGAGCCCACATAGTCAACCTTGATCCGGCCGCAGAACCCACGGAATACGAGTTTACCATCGATATCCGAGACTTGATTTCGTTGCAGGATGTTATGGAGGAGATGGACTTGGGTCCCAACGGTGGATTGGTGTACTGCTTTGAGTTCTTGCTCAACAACTTGGATTGGTTAGATGAAGAAATCGGCGACTACAACGACGAATACTTGATCTTTGACTGTCCCGGACAGATCGAGTTGTACACTCATGTACCAGTGTTACCGACTATCGTGAGACACTTGCAGACAACGTTGAACTTCAACCTCTGCGCCACGTACTTGTTGGAGGCTCCTTTCATCATAGACTCGTCCAAGTTCTTTTCCGGAGCGTTAAGCGCCATGTCAGCCATGATCCTCTTGGAGTTGCCACACATCAATATTTTATCCAAGATGGACTTAATAAAAGACGAGTATAGCAAACGCAAATTGAAGAAATTTCTCAACCCCGACCCAATGTTGATGGCCGATGACGAAGACAGCTCGTTCAACCCCAAGTTCCACAAGTTGAACAAGCTCATAGCTAACTTGGTGGACGACTTTGGCATGGTGCAGTTTTTGCCGTTGGATTGCAACAAGGAAAGCAAGTCCGTGGAAAACATCTTGAGCTACATTGATGATGTGACGCAGTGGAGCGAGGCCCAAGAGCCCAAGGAGCCTAAGGACGAGTTTGAGGTCGAGGACGAGGATGACTAAAGGAATATAAATGTGTATATGTAAATATGTCAATATCAAATAGAATATTAGGAGGGACCAGAGTAGACTGCTGATACGACGTATTATAGATCGAGAGACCGCATTGAATTCAAAGAGCAGACCATACTAGACGAGAACGGCATATATATAATAATGTTACAGTATATTACAGCATTAGTATTAGATAACATATTTCAGAAGCGTACATATTATAGAATGTGCATTAATACATGTCAGTTGTTGCAAAAAAATGAAGTATACGAATTTAAATGTATATTATGACAACCGCACTTATTTAATACCATTGCATTGCTTTTAACTTACGCTAATCAAACAAAACACATTAATTCTACGCTATGAAATATCTTACAATACAAAGGTGTATTTCTTATAATGTGGCGGTATACGTCAAGTCAATACACTTTGTCAGCATATGTTGTCCGCATTTAATATTGACGATTCCATGATTGTGAGATGTAAAACGGGTACTTGGTTTTCTTTACGTCATTTAAGTGCTTCTTACTAATAAATTCACTTATACGACCGATATATTTAATCATTTACCTTATACCTATGCATTGCTTCTTATGGTACTCCATTCTAAAAGCCGATTTTACCAATAGTTTACCCATTAAAATACGACTCATACTAAAGCAGCCTTACTTATACTAGTTTTCATCCTGCATATGCTCCCACATATTTGTGCTGAAAAATTGGCATCTTAAAAGTCAATACCAATTTCAAAATCCACACCAACTTCTTTCTACCCCTGCAAACAGCCAGCTCACAATGGTGCAAATAAGCGAGGTCAAGGACTCTAAGGCAAAGGACAGTAGCAGAACTGCTGCACATACACACATCCGAGGTTTGGGCTTGGATGAGCACGGGATCGCTAAGAAAGTGGAGGGTGGTTTCATTGGCCAGACCTCCGCCAGAGAGGCTTGTGGTGTTGTTGTTGATTTGATCAAGTCCAAGAGAATGTCGGGCAAGGCCATATTGTTGGCTGGCCCCCCTGGTACGGGGAAGACGGCTTTGGCGTTGGCCATAGCGCAGGAATTGGGACCTAAGGTTCCCTTTTGCCCAATAGTCGGGTCGGAGTTGTACTCTGCCGAGGTTAAGAAGACATCTGCGTTGATGGAGAACTTTCGCAAGGCCATTGGATTGAGAATCAAGGAGACAAAGGAAGTTTATGAAGGTGAAGTGATTGAATTGACGCCAGAAGAGGCAGAAAACCCCTTGGGAGGCTACGGCAAGACCATCAGCCATGTGATTGTGGGCTTGAAAACCGCGAAAGGGACAAAGAACTTAAGATTGGACCCTAGCATCTACGAGAGCATCCAGAAGGAGCGTGTCACCGTGGGTGACGTTATCTACATTGAGGCAAACACAGGTGCCGTTAAGAGAGTCGGCAGATCTGATGCTTATGCTACCGAATTTGACTTGGAAGCTGAGGAATACGTCCCCTTGCCTAAGGGTGAAGTGCACAAGAAGAAGGAGATAGTTCAAGACGTGACATTGCATGACTTGGACGTGGCCAACGCCAGACCCCAAGGTGGCCAGGACGTTTTGTCTATGATGGGCCAATTGTTGAAGCCCAAAAAGACGGAAATTACCGATAAATTAAGACAGGAAGTTAACAGAGTTGTATCGAAATACATTGATCAGGGAGTTGCTGAATTGATTCCTGGTGTTTTGTTCATTGACGAGGTCAACATGTTGGACATTGAATTGTTTACCTATTTGAATAGAGCTTTGGAGTCTTCCATAGCCCCCATAGTGGTGTTGGCTTCAAACAGAGGCTTAACTACCGTCAAGGGTTCTGATGACGATGTTAAGGCACCTCATGGGTGTCCTCCTGATTTGATTGACAGATTGTTGATCGTCAAAACTTTGCCATATAATAAAGAAGATGTCCAGGCAATTATTTCCAAGAGAGCTACACTTGAAAACTTGGCAGTTTCTGCCGAGGCCTTGGACAAATTGGCTGACCATGCGGTCAAGAACTCGTTGCGTTACGCATTGCAACTTTTGACTCCCTGTGGAATTTTAAGTCAGAACGCTGGTCGTAGTGAAATTGGTGTTCATGACGTTGAAGAATGTGAGTTCTTGTTCTTGGACGCTAGAAGCTCGATCGCTGTTTTAGAAGAGAGCAAAGGATATCTTTGAAGATAGGATAAATTAAGTTAATGTATAACCATCAACATTAAAACTATTGTGGTATAAAGAAAGACGGGGGTTGTATTGTATATTAGTAGTGACATACACTGAACAAATGAACGTTTGTATCTATTATAATTTTCATCAACATTTGCTAGCGAATTGTCGTACTATAATTTCTTTTGACACCGTATCATCCAGCTTGAACGTTTCATGCTCTTCCCAATTCAGCACACTCTTCTAAGAAAAGAGCTGGCGAGACAATGTCGGTACTTCCGTAGATAACCCTCTTGGAATCTTTTGATCCGTTGGGCGTAGAGGCTGCAGCCCATTCTTGCAAGTTCTGGTATTCGATGTAGTTTCCTCCACCAACAACGAAAACTAGCGAATCATCGTATGCCTGTCTCTTGGGCTGTTTGGAATGACCGCCTCTCAACTTTGGATCAAAGTACAAATACTCATCTGTGACTTGGATCCATCTCTTCGATGCGTTGTTCAAGGGATCCATTATTGACTCCACGATGTTGGTTATGGGAAGCTGTTTCTTTTCAGGGATGAAATTCTTAATTTTAGATGCAATTGAAGTGAGACCTTCGGTTATTCTGCCTTCTGTCAATCCATACAACTTAGACGATAAACCTCCTAATAAGGCACTCGCATTGGCGTTGGCATCAGAACCAGAATTGTTCTTCAGACTGTAATCGTTGAAGCTGGCATAGTTGTTCAATTTGGAGAGTTGTTTGAACTTGACAATATAGTCAAAAGATGCCAAATCCAATTCTGGATAGGTTTCGGCAAACTTCTTTCTAATAGTCTGTATAAACTCATCTGAAAGGGTGTCGACAACTAAGATTAGAATCAAAAAGGTTCTTAACTTATCAGAGGCATTATCTCTTTGACTGGCTTCGTTGAACAAGTCCAAAAATTCTTGTTGTACTTTGGCACTTCCCACATTCTGCTCCACCTCAAAGAACTTGTCTAAATTTCTTGCTTGCAATTCATTGATTAAGGCCGCAAGAATATCCATATGCATATCTAATGTTGATTTTCTTGCGGTTAATTCCGGTAACAAGTCAACAGCCTGTTGGATATGGTATGTGTCTGTGCTATTTTCGCTGGCAATGGTACTTATATCGTTCAAAGATGAAATGCCTGTTTTATTCGTTAATTCCTGAGCATCCTTCTTGTACAAATTCAATTCCATATCTGCGTTCTCCACGGTATCTGGAAATGGTAAACCAGAGTATTTATTCCAGAAGAAATCCTTAGGGTCCAAATCATACTTTGTAGTTGTAGGAGCAGATTCGTTTCCCTTCTCGGAGTACTTTTTGATAGTAATAGTGTTCCTCTTCAACGAGAAAACATCACCAACCATGCATTGATAAATCCAAGAATGGGCAAACATCGAAGTCAAGTCGATATTCCGGTCAAGGATCACCATGACTGGTCTCTTGTTGACGTTTAATGAACTACCTGTTGCAATTGAGCCATTGGTGACACCCCTAGCGTTATTCAAATACTCTCTCAACTTGGAATCCAACAGAGTCGCAATCAACTCAGCTGCTCCTCCCTGGGGACATCTGATGATGGGAATAGTTTCGGAAGTAATAATTGCAGACAAAAGTCCAGACGAAATTCCCTCCACATATTGCTGGATCTCGTCTTCGCTCACCCTGGGGTTGTTAAACTTGTAGAAATATTTGGGCAAGCTCAAAGAGAACAAGTTTGACTCTGTCACGACAAAGTTCAAGTATTGGTCGAAAATTTGCTTTATCTTGTGGGCTTTTCCCAGCATAGATGCCTTCTTAGCAAACTCCTCAAGGAGGTTCCGGTCGATGGAGGTAGTAAAATTGATGTAGAACAGGTCGTATTTGTCCAGATTGATATCCTCTATTATGGTGACGATATTTTCGATGGTGGGCTCAACAAAATAAATGGCAGGGGTGTCAGGCATGCTTGATCTGCGGGCGTTGATCAATGAGTGGTACGTGATTCCGCACTTGATCAAATCGTTGACCCTGAGAATCGACGAGATGATTTCCTGAGACTTCTGGTCCATGATCAACACTTTCCAGATGATTTCTTCCTTTTCCATTGCCAAAGTTAAGTCAGGGGATCCGTCGCGGTTCAAATGAAGCATCCGCTCCAATAAGCTGATCTGCTTATCCCGCAATGTATCTCCATCTGTTGCGGCCATAGCTTGCTTAGTTAATTGATTTAGGAAAATGGGGTGGTCTTTGAACTCTATGGAGTAATGTTAGGTGTTTTTTTTACTTACGATCGTGGACAAAGGGTTGTAATCACAAACTTCCTAAATTAGTAATTGAAGTCATCGAGAGATTCGCGACACTGATATCCTTTTCTGGAAGTAATTTTGACTGTTGAATTCATTCCTTTTCTTTCTCATAAGAATACTTGTTCCGTCATTGCGCCCCATAGTTAGAGAAGCATAAGGCAAAAATAATGTAGCCACAGTCATACGTTGTTTGGCTCCTTGTTTGCGTCCAATTGATTGAGAATACAATATTGCATTTCTTGTAGACAAACGGAGCTGATGCGAGAGAGAGAAGAGGTTTAGCTTCAGTATTCTTTCGCAATTTGTCGTAATTTTCATAGTGGTATCTACTAAATTATGTCATGAGTGATATCGTGCATTTTGCTGTGGTCACCATGGACCCGTCAGTTACAGATGATGGGACAGGCGAAACAAAACCACTCTTCCACGTACATGACTTCATCATCGCATAACCAAATTCTTCTAACGCTTACATATGTGTCGTCATTACTTACGCACGACGCATGCATTTCAAAGTTGAACCCACGGATTCGTACTAGCAATCGCACCCGCCTTTAATGTCATCTATCCTACATGGCGGTCACTGTTCACGGGATCTTTGGAACTATGCTATATTCCATGCTATATTTTTTTGTATTCGCGCGAGGTCACGCATAGTCTGATGGTATTTTTTAACCTTAATTTGAGTAATTGTCGGTTGCACCTAACAAATGATACGCCATTTGCACCCAACCGAGGGCCCAAGTAAATTAAACTTCTTAACCTACTAACACACTTAAAACAATGTTCATTCTAGTGTGGAATATTAATTGAAAGCAAGCGGGGATCATCAGTGGGTGCCAGATTTGGGACTAGTCTTAGGGTGAATCTTGTACAAATCTGATCCCTCGAAAGCGCCGTTTTCGGGAGATTAGTGTCTTTATATGAACATTAAGAAAGCCAAGTTGCCCCCATCAATTATTTCTTAAGTAAGATTATCTATACCGGCGCTATAATGTAGAGAATACCCGGAAGAGGTTCGGAAAGCCTTGAAAATGAGCAAAGAGTGAATCGACAAATTACGCGGTGAGAAATTTTGGGATTTGGTATAAAGAAAAAATAGCATAAATGTCGACAAAAAAATAATTTGAGGTATCCATTGCTCAAGGGGACGTAGCAATTCTTCTAGTTAATATTGCCCTTTGCCCACCGAATGTAATGCTTCGTTCTGAAAATGAGATTGAAATTGGCTTTAATTATTACAGAATAAGGATCACCTGCCAGTCTCTCATCCACAATGCATACCTTTTCTACACGATCTTGTATCTTTCAATACCTTTCAATACCTTTCACTACCATTGTCCGTTCCAAAAAGTAGCGTAGGCAAGGACCTTCATCCATTAATGGCTTTGCTGCTGTTTTTCTTTTTCTTTTTCATAATTTACCATTGACTCCCTTTGTACGCCTTTAAGCCTCACCCTTCGCTGTATGCATCCCTGAGAGAGTCAATTGCCCTATCCATGGTGTTCATTCCAGGACTCCGTCACAACGTCAGACAGACGATCCCGCCGGTAAGTGAGGCGCCGTCACTGTGGTGTGTGACAAGGTTGATAGTAGAGGTAGTTAGATGAATATTATCTTAAGGTCGCATATAGAGCTCGTTTCACATTCAGCCAAGAAATTAAAAAAAAATAGCCCCAAACCGATGAATATACATACGCCGGCCCAGGACGCAACTCTAATGGTTAATGAAGTATCTGAAAGTTAGAATTCGAATGCGAGGAAGACACAAAGATTCTATATCTTATCTCTAACTTCTTATCAACCACAGCATATCGGAAATTTGGGGTGGAGATAAATAGAGTCATCGTTCTGTGGGCCCAAGGCTTTTCACTAACAATAGTCAGAGTTTGCTGCTTCCGTTGTAGCATCGTATCTGCGCAATTCGTCAAAGCAAATATCAAAATCAGACATTTGCCAAATTTGGACAAGCCATTGTACCAGTGACTTCCGCTTCTGACGTCAAGTTTTGAGCATAATCTTCCCGATCAAATACATGGCCACGAACTCCACTTCATCTGCTTAGGTTATAGCAATACAGTTTGCCATAGATGCAAGTAACGGTTTTATTTTCAGCAAACTTGAGAATAAACAGGAACTCGCTCCCCGTACAGGGTACAATAGTCAACGGGTTCTAAATTTCGAATGTTTATTCCTCAGTTTAATGACATTATCTATTGCTGCAAATATCAGTTGACCCATGAAACTACCAGTTACTGGCATTCTCAAGGTTTCTATCAGAAAGAGCTTTCTATGATACTTGGATGGCTTATCTGACGCCCGTAGGGTTTAGCATACCTCACCTCTAGCCGTCTTACTGGATAACATTCTCAAAACTCCGCTTTTCCTTTGGGATCTCTTGATGGTCTGTTCGCCTTGGCCTGGACTTTTCACAAAGGGATAAAGGTGATCATCCTCTCGGTAATTAATGACGACTGTCATACCTTAGTACATGACTTGAATACACTAACAGTTATAAAATACGCAGAAAGATTCTTTCCTGTTTAATCATCCCACCGAGGTCCATAGGTGCATTTTTATTAGTCATGACTTGGAGGTTTTTGATGCCTTTGGTTCACGATATCCGATTTGGGGCTCCACAGAGTTAATTCTACGTTAATGCCTACAATTTATTATTCATAAGGTTAATTTTCATCTTCCATTCCGTTTCTCCAAAAGCCAGCAACCCAAATATGCGTTTGACCATTAGGCTTTCGATGTTTTATATGGATTTCCTAATTCAAGAGAGAAACAAGCGCTAAAATAATGGAAATCTCTTGCAAATAGAAGCCTGTTCGATCACTTGAATTCTACTTGACGTTACTCCCATGCTGGCTTTAGACATATTTGGAGCAGTTATATGGCCCAGGATCAACTTTGAGGTCGTCAATACCGCCATAATTAGTACCACGACTCGATAAGTATTCCCTCTTAGGTTCAGATGTTTGTTTACAAGTAATTCCCGGCCATGGTGACGAAGTTACTCTCGTACTTGTCGGAAACTGCTTGTCTGGTATACCTTTACTAAGCGATAAGCCTATCGTGGCATTCATTCATTAAGGATATCCTAAGTCACAAAGGGGACTAGAATATCATGCACATTGAACTATTTACTATTGGTGTCCTTCAATAAATGCTGAAAACTTACTTACTCCTGTACTCCACAATTCCTCTTAATACTTTAATTTTGCCATAAATCTCATGATCAATAGTTTGCTCGTTATTCTTGACTTCCTTTGGCTTGTTCTTGTGTTCGGAACCTGGAACTGGCCAAACGCAATTCAATTTCAATCTGGTACATTCAGTGCATCGAGGACGTGTTTCACAGCAACGCTTCTTTCTCTGTCTACAAGTCAAGCAACCCATCCGCGATCTCTTCGCTGGAGGCTTTGGTTTTCCGCTTGCTATACTAGAGCTACTGGCTCCACTTGATGACGTAGATGATGTACTGCTCTTTCTCCCTTTCCCATTCTTGGCCCCGGAACTAGATGACTTTGAAGAGCTGGAATCTGATTTGATATCTATTCCACTTTGAGGTTCTCCTGGTCGTTGATGTATTTCTGTATTTACCTTATTGGAAACTGGCAGTATGACAGATGGCTCTGTGGATCCCGGAACTTGAACTGGTGGCATATACATATTCGAAAATAGTAATGGATGTTGCGTGCTGTTGGAAGGAAACATAGAAGATGTAGGTGGATTTGTGACGGGGACCTGATTAGCTGTATTGGGACCCGTCATTACATACAACCCAGTGCCTTGAACTGAGCTTCTAGCGGGGGGATTGGCTGCAGCTATATTACCTCCTGGAATCATGTATGCATTGGAAGACGGCGAAGTGCCAAACCCTGGATCAACACTAGTTTCGAATTCGTTTGGGCCTAATAATGATGGCTGTTGCTGAACTATAGAGGGTGAAGATGTCCCTTGTTCTGTTGCGATTCTACCAAGACTTGGAGAAAGCGAATAATTGGGGAATGATGGAGGTAAGTTGGCTGTATATCGGCCCTGGTTTGTCGAATTTGAAAACGGAGATGTGTTGGACGGTTGAGGGGCCATTACCGGATATTGTTGGGACATATCACCAGACAGATAGTCACCTATGTAATTCAGATATAGTTGATAACCGATGTCTTGAGATTGAGATGGAGCAGCATATTGCCCTTGTGTTCCCTGCTGTTGAAGCGTATTTGGAAGCTGGGAGTCGACCTGGTAATTCTGAGTCGATTCCTTCCGTTTGCTTGCCGATGGCAATGTGTTGGCTGGAATAGAAGGTATCTGGTTATTCAGCATTGGCTGCGAAGTTGCAGAAGATAGAACTGAGGATTTTTCTATATGTTGGTAACTAGACCGGCCAATGCTACTATTGCGGCGGCCAATTCAGTGTAGGGAATGTATTTAACGCGCTAATATGGGAAGTCGTAGTTCTTGATGTAATCACAGTGTTCTTGGATGCTTGACAAGACAATTCACTCATAATATGTCACTTCGACGAGATAACACAGTTTGAAGGGATATCCTGTTGATTGAAATGCGTTTGAGGCAACCGTTTGTCCTTCAAATCTTTAAGCTCTCAAATGTAGAGTTGCTAGGCAACTGGCGATCAACAACGGTTAGAAATCGTTGTCGGAGATATAATACACTTTAAGTTACGGAAGTTATTTTTTTGCTTGTGCAGGGATGGGAGCTATTAAACACCTGAACTTTAAATCAATTAGGTCTTTGTGGTATGCCACTCTATGACAGTCGTATTTCAATTAAGCCAAATAACAAAATTTTAGCCGTAATAAAGTTAGACTTGTGGTGTTGACTTCTTATGTTGATAATAAACGCAGATCTGCTGGAATATAAATGGTAGTTGACTGCTAATGCAGCAATGATTTTTTGTCCTCCCGCGACAAAAAGAAACACAATAGAAATGAGTGTCAGCGTCCAGGGATCGGCAGTAGGGAACAAAACCAAATGTAGTCCTATTGTAAAGAAAATGAAGCAAGCAGATAGGGAGAAGAGAAAAATATGTATTCAGCCGAAGGCTATTCTTTCACGAAGGTAAATGTGAACTGAAGCTGACGTTCCCAAGGATAAGCAGGTTCACAACCCAGATAAAAGTACTTACTTGGTCATGTTGTAGCTAAGTTCATGAATAAGAAAAAATACAAAGCAAGATTAACAATATACATCATGTTGTTACTTCCAGTCCTGGAGCTGGTATTAGATGGACGTTGCAGTTTTCAGTTTTCGAATGGGCTATTCTGATTCTTTTCTTTTTTGTCGCAGGTTTTTTTTTTTTGGCTGGAAGGTCTTGATATTATAACCACAAAATATAAACATGGAAGTAGGAGATAGCAACGAAAACAATAATAAGTAACAGTTCTAAGGCAAAATACGAATAGCAAGCCCTAGGGCAGCATAGAAAGAATAATTGTCGAACTCGGACCCCAAATATAATGATAGTAACAGAACAAGAACGGTTATTAAGCTTTAAGCAGAAGAGCAATTGATTCGAGCTGGAAACTGCTATGGTGGGGCTGCGTGGGTTGTTCCAGAATCCATTATTGTTCTTTTGCATTTTTCGGCAATGCCGAAATTTCCAAATTTATCCGTCTGCTTAATTTGGATAATTCTCAATTTCCAAGATACTCAAGTGGCAAGTGGTTGGAGGCAATCTTACAAACAGTCACTTTGCCAAATAATAATTGTTGAGCACCATCCTGTAGTTGTATTGGACGGCTACCTACCTCTCCTATAGACATCAGGGAAGTAGACTTCGTCAGTGCATAAACAATTACAGCATCAATGTGCGAAACATACATGAGCATTCTGCATGCATATAATGGATTCCTGTGTATCTTCGTTTGTTGTGCGACAGGAACAGACACTAGATATGAAAATCGACCGGAGCAAATAGTATGTGTACCTTTACCACAGTTATTCAACGTGTCACGAACTGGACTTCAAATCAACTTCAGCCGATACAGCACTTGGTTACAGAGACTTGTCTAAATCTAGGTTTCAATGTGTACTTATTTTTTCTGTCAATGGTCATCGTACTCAACTACAGGCTTCTCTAAAAACACGAATTCAAGTCAGGGATTAACCCGCAACGCAGGCGCGTGATTTGTGGCATGAAGTACTTGTTTGTTCCTGTAACAAGGCGGTGTCAGGCAGCTCGTTGTACGTAACAAGCGTTGTGTGCTTACGATACAATAGTCTCCTTATTGAAGCCAAATTTCTCTGAAAGCTGAATCAAGAGTAGTAGGTGAATAGCAAAGTACAAGATTTGTACTGACCGCCAGGTCATGCCCCATTTCGTTTTAGCTCAATGTATACTTCTGTGCGTTAGTGATATCGGCAATTCTAGTCCTACTCCAGAATTAATGGTATATGCGAAGCAAAAGGATTGTCCACGTTCAGCGGTGAGAAACCACTTATATTCATGGCCACAAACATTGATAATTTTATGGCCACTTACATTGTCATGGCCCACTTACAATGTCATGGCCACTCACATTGATAATGTTATGTCTATCATAAACCAGAACTAAGTATATTACCTATTAAGTAAGCTACCCTTTTAAAAACCACCTACTACGCAGGCGTATTCTTCTCTATTCTATAATGTCTATATGTTCGTCCTCAGGGTACGAGAGGGAAGACTTATCTGATCATATGTAGATGCTCTTATCCTCAGAGATTAAACGCAAATATAGCAACCTTAGTTTATTAATAAATTTCGCATAATTCACAGTAAGCATATACTGAAAATGACAGATGATGACTTAAATACTTTGTCAATATGGTTGCTTAGAATTTTGGATACATGAATTGCCCAAGGTACTTAATAGTGTTGGATTTCGCAGTCAGGGAAGAGAATTTAAGTCTTGGTTGTCACGGCTATTAGTACAATCCTTAAGTATAAAGTCTCTACATTTTTCTTTGCGCCAGTGATCTAAATGAGTTTATAATTGATAAGTTAAACTAAACATTCATTTTGTAGTTCTCATTCAATTATCCAATGGCAAATTTAGAAAGAAAATGGTACATCTCTCATTTAGTCCCAAACTGTAAGAAACATGCATTGGTCTTCTCCGAGTCTTAATCAGAGAAGATCGCCTCACGAAATTTCATCTACGTGGAGGGCAATCGCATTCTGGAAACAAAGAGTCAATGAATCACAAGAGCACATGTACTCCGTAGTGAAGTTTGTCAACCAGGCCAAGTCCAATGATTGGAAATAACTAGAGCTATACCCCTCTGTATCCTGGGTTTAGATAAATAGCTGGGCTTAAAAGATGAAGAAGTAAATCATGCCCCAGATTGAGCCTTTCATCAACCGGATAAATGTATTCCGGAATCACTTACGTCAATTCTATTCGTTAGTTAGGTCCCGTATAAAGCAAAACTCACCAATGGAACGTCGAACAAGTAACCAACAAAAAATGACTATTCACTCTCGTTCCTTTAGGAACATTCTTCTTTCCTGTCACAGATTGTCCTATATGTTGTATTGATTAAAAGTTCCTGACCCTTGTTGAGTTGGGATTTTCTTCATATACGTCCAATTATAATTGGTCCCCACTTAGTGGCAAGCCATTAGTACGTATTTGAAGGCTAAGACTTAAAATATTACATATACGCCTAAAACAGTTCTATCTACCTACATAGGCCCCATTGGTGGCTGTCCTTGTTGGTCTTTCAAGGAAGATCTCCCAGCCTTCAATAATTCGTCACACAATAGTAAATTGGACGCAATACCTGTAGCCGCACTTATAGCGTTTCTCAAGACACGGAAACTATCCCAAATGCCCTCTAAAGCGGGGTCCATTGGCTCACCTGTCTTCAAGTCAACACCAACAACCCTATCTTCAGCAATTTCGTCCTGGCAATTTGAAATTGTTTCCAAGGAGTCCAATCCTGCATTCTTAGATAAAGTCTTAGGAATAACCAATAAGGCTTCACTAAATGCTTGAATGCCGCTCTTATTCTTTCCCTTAAGCGTACGGTTCTTCTTTGCATCCACTAAAAAGTCGCTGCAACTTAAGAAAAATGCACCACCGCCCGGAACAATTGATTTATCTCTCACCACATTTGCAACGGCTCTCAAACCATCTCTGACTGCATCCTTTGTTTGCAGCAACAGGTAATTGTTTGAGCCCTTGATTAAAATGGTTCCTGACTTGGGGTTCTTCACCTTTGTCACATAAGTAAACTTATCTTCTCCGATTGAGTTCTCGTATACCAAACCTGCATAACCCAAAATGTCAGGAGACAAATCATCAACAGAGTTTTGAGCTTCTCCTCCACAGATCAACTGCAATCTTTCCATATTTCTCCGTTTGGCTCTTCTCAAGGCAAGGATCCCGTTTTTTGCTAAAATATCCAATGACATAGGGTCTATACCCTTTTGGTTTATGATAACGAAACCCTTGTTTGAGTTCAACTCGCAGACTTGGTTCTTCAACTCCACAATCTTCTTCAATTTGTCGTCAACGAATTTTCTTTCTGACTGAACCAACTTCTCTCTTTGCTCAGCGGTTGAGTAGAAGAATCCCGAATTGACTTCGGTCTTCTCATACTCCAATGAAACGTTAAGGATTAATATGTGTGCGTTTTCCACTCTCTTTGGCATGTCAGGGTGTCTAGCACCATGGTCAAGAACTAAACCTGGAATGAATTCGGTATCCATCACGTTCCCATGCTGCATAGTCATAATCTCTATCATGTGCAAGTCCAAGTTCTCGCCCTGTCTAACGAGGGAGACGGCATCTGTGACAATTGGGGTCAAAATACTAGCCAAGTCCTGTGGAACCTTGGTTGACAACGAGGTCTTTGCAACCTGAAGCAAAAACTCACGGTCATCAATATCTATATCAGTCACCTTGAAATCGTTCAAAAACTTCATACTCTGTTCGCGAGCCACTTCAAAACCATCAACAATAATTCTTGGATGGACACCTTCACTGATGAATCTTTCGGCTTGTCTCAACAATTCACCCACTAAAAGGACGACTGTTGTGGTACCGTCACCGGTGATTTCATCCTGTGCGGCTGCAGCCTTGGCAATCATGACCGCAGTAGGATGTTGTATCTGCATCTCCGACAATAACACCTTACCATCCTTAGTCAACTTCAATCCACCGGATCCATCAACCAACAACTTCAAGGTACCCTTGGGTCCCAAGTTGGAGGCAAGTACCTGTTGCAACCCTTGAGCAGCATTGATATTCACCAGCAATGCCTGCGAACGTCTGATCGACTCTGCCTTAGGATTGAGTAGTTGGATTGACATGCTGTACGGTGATAATGGCCTAGTACTCCACCTGTTTCCATTTCAAATCAACTTCCGTTGTAGTGTACACACGCGATGAATTTTTTTCACACAAATTGTTACCCGGCACAAAATATGTAGTATCGGTGATTCTTATGTTTTTGGCACTCACTACTTATGTATCACGAGGCACTGCCTACGATGCAACTGTTCTGACATCATACCTTAGATACAAGCCAATACCATGTAAAATAATAAGAATAATACTAATAATAGTAATTGCATTCTAACCAGGACAATGCGTAGTATATGAGCGGAATCAAGCAACTTGAAGATTTAGGCTTGATTCTTGTTTTTGCTCGTTACTCTGACAGGCATAAGAGTTCACCCAACGATAACAAGTAATTCCATGTATTAGATACCGAAGTGTTGTAAAATCGGGTCAAAAATACGTAAGGGGAAAACCATCGTTTGGAAATACAGGCGTCCTGGCATCAAGAATGGTAGATCACATACGAGACGCATAAAACGGGAGTGGTTGCATTGTTGCGGTGGAGATCAGAGTAAATCTGTTAGGGTCCCTAGACTAATGACCCTGAAATAGCTCCATATCACAGAGGGGAAAGTTGCTGCGTTCACCAAAACGGGTAGTGTATTGCATCGATATCGTAATATCTGTGAACTGGAAATAGGCAATAGTGAGCCGATGGACCCTCAAAATACGACATTTAGTACACTTCTCAAATCGTTCTATTGTGTTGCTGGTATCGTTGGGGCAATGAAGTCTGCAATACTGTCTTGCCGTCTCTTTTGAGTGATGCAGCCTTTGCGGTTGTCAATTTCATTTATGTCACATCTCCATGTAGCAAACGTACATACCACAAGTCTACGCATGAGAAGCAACCATGTCACAAATCATTCTGGTGATATGGACAATGTCACTTCTAAATACAAATTAGTTACACCTTCCCCACTGTATGGCACTAGAGCAAGCAATGGTGCAGCTGCTCGCCTCCAAAAAGAATTTAGAACTCATTACTGGGTGAACAAATGCATATGGAATTCAATCGGATGGAGACACTTTATGTCCCTCGCTAGGCGCCCCAAAATTTGATCCACCATAAGGATGGTAATAATTATCGGAACTCGCTCCAAACTTGAAACTCAGAAACACCGGTTGTTTTTTGTTTCTAAACCAATGATCTTGCAATTATTATGGTTGTTAACCATATACATCTACGCGACGCAAAGAAGCGTCAGCAAAGTAACGATTTCCCCTGCATATCCCATATGCTTGGACGATGTTTCAAGTCGACGACATAGTGCATTAACAATATGGCAATAATTGTTTCTATAATAACTTAGCCTGGCATTAATGTCCGCATACAGCTTTGCTTTTCTTTCAAGACATGACAGACACAAAAGTGTTTTCGCTGCCTTACTTGATTTCCCCATAATTCAACTCGAAGACTTAAGTAAACGAAAAAACCTGGTTGAATAATCTCGGCTATAAAGGAAATCCTAATGATATTGTCATTAACCCTGGAATGACCGCGTACATTAAGTCATGATGAAACTTGAGACATCGTAATCTGCCAGAAATGTGCACCCAATTGCAAACGTACCTTGAAGTCTAGTATTGAAGCGACAAAAGCTAATGCAATTTAACCAAAGTATATCCACCTGGGTTAATGAACAGCTCATCAAGTCTTAGGTGTCTATGCTAGTGCATGTAATCCACAAGATTAAGAAGATGCTTATCGATGAAATTAGGGCTCTTTCAGTCTCCTAATCCACATGAAAAATTATTATATCTAATTTTCATTCTATGTAATACCAATCCAAATGGTGGTACTTATGAAGACCTGTTCCATACTTCATGCAGATCAAATTAAAGCATCACATTACCCTCGAATCGGAAGTATAAGTATATCTGACTTAGCATTGAACGCTTATACTTTTAGCAGTATGATATTATGGAGAACTATGTGTAATCAATTGTTCATAACTTTTAAGGGGTCTTCTGTTACTGTATCCAAAAAATCTGAAAGATACATCTTAAAACCTTGATCGGATAGTCTTAGCACTCTAGGCACTGTTAACTGTCTAACTCGTTTGAATGGATAGTGGTAAACGGAGTAGTGGAGGGTTTAATTACTACAAGTGTCTGATATCAGTTATTTCAAGCTTATTCTATCAAATCCCTACAAGGTACGATACCTAAATCTGTTTCTTTCTATGGAATACTAAAAATGCTGCAAAATACTTCAACGCGGTGCATTATTATTGATGAACTAATGTGCCATATCAATTTCCCTTCACGAGTTAGGGACAAATTCATTTATGGAGAACGACATTATCTTGACGTTTATTGACTCAATTTACTAACACTGGCTGTTCGTTTGTGTTCATATGTTGCTATTTACATGTTATCTCCATCGCAAAGAAAACCCAAATATTACAATTAGTGCAATTCAGTGGCATCGAATTGTTAGGTAGGCTTGTTACCAGTACACATGAAGAAAAACTTAAGGATTAAGCATATTCTTATGATACAACAGAATGCATCCCGTTCCTACCATTACAATAAATGGAAATATGGATGGCTGGAAAGGAAAGTTTTCCTGATGACGATATACGAAGCTTGGCTAATGAATGTTATTTTTTAAAACCCTACCCAATATGACTGCAGGTCTTCGAGCTGGTATGTCGAGCAGTAGTTTGTTCTGTTGTTCTTCGTTTGATCGATAAATATTGACGTGGTAGACTACTGGCATTCTAATGAGTACTGAACTTGATTAAGTATTTTGGTATTGTGTAATGGGATATCCTTTAATCTGCAGTTTGACTGGCTTTCTTCCCCAGCAAATCAGCCCTTGTACACATAAAAATCCTAATAATTCCGTTAATGATAGCTTTATCAGTAATGACCACAGAAGAATATAATCTTAACATCATTAATCTTTCGTTGCAAATTATACGCCTCTTTAGCTCAACATGTTAACATGTATTCCCTGATACTCTAAAATTATGCAAGTAAACGATGCACAATCAAGTTTTTCATTTTCAAAGTAATTAACCTATAACCACGCTTGTTTCCACTTTAATCTACAAATATTTACTTCCTCTAGATTCTAGCAACGGCTCCTCCTGGTGAAGTCTCGGTCCTGGCAGTCAAAACCTCACATCCATCTTCGGTGACTAAAAGCATGTGCTCAAACTGAGCTGACTTCTTCCCATCCTGAGTGACTGCAGTCCAGTTGTCGGGCCAGATAGTGTCTTGGTAAGATCCCAAGCACAACATGGGCTCGATAGTGAACACCATCCCGGGCTTAGCAACACCAATGGCTTTATTCTTAGCATAATGAGGAACGTTCGGTTGGCAGTGGAACAACTGGTTAATACCGTGACCACAGTAGGTTCTCACAACCGAGCAGTTGTTCTTTGTTGCATGCTCCTCGATGATGGCACCCAAATTTCTAATTGGAAGGCCTGGTTTAACTGCATTAATAGCCAAGTCGAGACATTCTCTGGTGGTCTCCACCAATCTAACCGTATCCGGATCAGCCTTAGCTTTGTCACCAACATAGTAAGTTTCATTCAAATCGGAGTGGAAGCCCAAGTAGTAGACAGTCACATCTAAGTTGAGAATATCACCATCCTGCAAGACAGTTTTGTCGGGTATACCATGGCAAATGACTTCGTTGATCGAGGTACACATAGATTTAGGGAAGTTGTAGTAGTTCAAGGGCGAGGGATAAGCATTTCTCTTAATGCATTCCTTATGCAAAATAGCATCCAATTCATCAGTAGTAATACCTGGTTTGATATGGCTAGCTGTGATATCCAACACTTCTCTAGACAATTTGGCAACCTTGCGCATTTTCTCCTGGTCCTTGGCCGACAACACAGTGATCTTACCCAATCTGTCATTCTTAATTTCACTCACGGGTCTCCCGTCCTTGGTGTAGTCAGGCAACTTAATATGCTTGGGAACAGCCTTTCTAGGAGTCAAGGGATAATGAGGTCTCAAATCACCCGTGAACTTGAATTCTGGGAAAGGATTAAATGCCTCATCCTCATCATTCTTGTGGATGCCCTTGTGCAAACTCCATGAACCACGGAAACAAGTTTGGTTACAGAAAGCGTTGGTCACGCCTTCCTTCAAACACACAGGGCACTTCAACTGCGAGTCTGTTTCCTTACCGCATCTAGGGGAGGCACAGATTGAACTCATCTTGTAGAATGGTGTAATACGGGAGTAGGAGATAGGATCACCAGATTCTACCCATATAAATCTGGAAACCAAAATTTTTTTCCGCTGACTTTGAGTGGGACTGTATCTTTTTCCTGCATTTCAAGCCAGATCAGAAACCACCAACTCAAGTCTGTAAGGTAAAGCCAACCAAATAAAGTCAAGCCCGGTTGGATAAACACGCCCCATATCTCTATGGGTCCAAGTCATCGGGGCCGAAGCTTAAAGGCAAGAGATCATTAAGATACATTTTGATGTAGCGAGACCCGTTTTTGTCAAACATGTAGACAGGAACTTTTGGAGCAAACTCGCGGATAAACTGTCTACACACTCCGCAAGGACTGATAGGATTATCGTTATCTGCGGATATGGCCAACGCTTTGATGGAATTCTGGCCATGCATCTATGGCGAATGTTAGTAGGGATTCAATAAATGGAAAGATGTGTAGTTTAAGTTTAACATACTCTCGCATTGGATATGGCTGTACGTTCAGCACAGATGCTGACAGGGTAGGAAGCGTTCTCCAAGTTGGCACCCATAAAGTACTGGTTTTCTAAGGTGATCAACGCACATCCCACACTGGAACATAAATTTAGTTAGTAATATTGATGAGATAGCAAATCCTCATATGGATACGTACCGGAACTTGGAGTAAGGAGAATATGAGAGATCGCGAGCTGTGGTAGATTTGGTTATTTGTTAGTATTATTCGACAACTCTTATGTTTCGGTGTTTTGGCGGCCAAAGAAAGGTCATACTTACCCTTAAGACATTTTGACTTCAAAGTCTCGAATTCTTCATCAGTGAGTTCGTGGTGGTTATAGTGTGCGATGTTCTTGAGTTCCATAGTGTAAGCAGCAAGTAGTAGTAGGAATTAGTGAAGAGAAGTGAAGTATATTAATGTATGGTAAGATCGTTAACAAAGGAACATTATATGGTACTTTTTTTCGTCCCCACCAAAAAGATACATTACACAAATCCACATTTTTTCCGCCAAAATGAAAGTGGCAATTGAATGTATGCTATAATCACACCAGTCTACAGCTTCTAAGTGGTGTCTACAGTGTATTCTACAGTGTACTCTATAGTTTATAGGGTGTAATCTAAGCATTAATCGCATAAAGCCACTACCCAGATTCACAAGTCATGTCAACGTTGGAAGAGCTCGAGGAAAGAGCCTCGCAGGACGACTCCATGGAAAAGGAGATCTTGGAGTTGTCCTACCAAGAGATGGTGAACAAAACAAAGCTATTGGAAAATGACATCAAGATCATGAGACTAGAGTCGCAGAGATTGAGCCATGAGAGATCCACAATGCTAGAGAAGATCAAGGACAACCAGGAAAAGGTCAACAACAACAAGCAGTTGCCCTATTTGGTGGGAAACGTGGTGGAGTTGTTGGACTTGGATGCAGAGAAGGAGGCAAGTGAACAAGGGGCCAATGTCGATATAGAAGCGGCCAGATCGGGCAAATCAGCTGTCATCAAGACTTCTACGAGACAAACGGTGTTTTTGCCATTGATTGGTTTGGTGGACCCCTCGACATTGAAGCCCAACGATTTGATCGGAGTCAACAAGGACTCGTACTTAATATTAGACACCTTGCCCTCAGAATACGACTCTAGAGTCAAAGCCATGGAGGTTGACGAAAAGCCTACCGAAGAGTATTCCGACATCGGAGGTCTCGACAAGCAGATCGAGGAGTTAATAGAGGCAGTGGTGTTGCCCATGAAACAGGCTGATAAGTTCAAGAAGTTGGGCATCAAGCCTCCTAAGGGAGCATTGATGTATGGACCTCCAGGGACAGGGAAGACTTTATTGGCCAGAGCATGTGCTGCCCAATCTGGTGCTACGTTTTTGAAGTTGGCAGCTCCCCAATTGGTGCAGATGTTCATTGGTGATGGTGCTAAGTTGGTCCGTGATGCGTTTGCCTTGGCCAAGGAAAAGGCTCCTGCAATCATATTTATCGACGAGTTAGACGCTATTGGTACCAAGAGATTTGACTCAGACAAGAGTGGTGACAGAGAAGTGCAAAGAACAATGTTGGAGTTGTTGAACCAGTTGGATGGGTTTGGATCCGATGACAGAGTCAAAGTGTTGGCTGCTACCAACCGTGTGGACACCTTAGATCCTGCATTGTTGAGATCGGGTAGATTAGACAGAAAGATCGAGTTCCCTTTGCCCTCTGAGGAGGCCAGAGAATCGGTGTTGAAGATCCACGCCAGAAAATTGAACTGCGACAACAACTCAGTAAACTGGAGGGAATTGGCTCGTTCTACAGACGAATTCAACGGTGCTCAGTTGAAGGCCGTTACGGTCGAGGCAGGGATGATTGCCTTGAGAAACGGCAAATCGATTATAAAGCATGAAGACTTTGTAGACGCCATCAGCGAAGTGCAAGCCAGAAAGTCTAAGTCGTCGAATTTCTATGCGTGAGTGAGTATACTGTTACCTACGTAAGGGTTAATTCATGGCTCCAGCCATCAATAGAACATTATGATGTAGTGAATATAGATGTACGGTTCATAGTACATGGTTAGTTTCCGTATGCGTTGACCTCCCGGTGTATAGCAACAAATAATTAAGTACAGAAATCACAATATCTAATTTGACGTTATCTCTTAGAATGCGTTGATTAACAATACCCGTGAATAGATAATTAATCATCTATTAAAAAAAAGCGACAGTTTATATCGTATATATATATATATATATATATAGTTATAGTGGGTAATATATATATGATAATTCACCCCAATCATTTCTATCATACATGGTGTCCTCAGCTCCTGGCTCTAGACAGCGGGTTTCTGCGAGTTCTTCAACTCCGTCTTCAACTGCAACGAAAAGTCGTCGTTATTGTCGTCATCATCCCAGTCTTCTTCCCATAAGTTGGCAGCATTAAGATGGGGATTGGGCTCGTTGGTCCACTTTGTATCTTCGGGGAAGTCTTCGAACTCGTCGTCCTCCTCAAGTGTCTTGATAGTATCCTTGATTTCGTCAGCAGGCGCTCCGGCACTATTAGTAGCAGACATAGTATGTATATGGATATTGATATAGATATAGATATAGATAAGGATATGGATTTAGATAATACAGGGAAGTTGGAACACTCCAGTATAATAAAAATATAAGGTGTAGAATGTATAATATGCTATAGTATTTTATAGGGCTGTTAATCTGATCTGATTGCCACTAAAGTCAAAGTACCTAGAAATGTGAATTATTGTTGTAAGATTACGTAAGCCGTTACTACATGTTCTGAAAATTTTCATGACATATATTTCCTCTTTTGGAATATGAGGTCGGTGCCGATCTGTGGAACAATTAGAGATGCCATCCATCACTACAATACAACTTTTGATACAGGGAAACATAGTTGAATCGAACAAGTCAGTGGCTAAAATATAACATTTGGCGTAGACATACCACTCTCGTCACAGATTCGATGAAAGAAGCCGTCAAAGACTCGACTCCCAAGTGTATCAAGGGCTTAGAGTTTGGGGTGCTTTCCGCCCAAGACATCGTGGCCCAGTCGGAGGTGGAGTTGGTCAGCTCCAACTTATACAGCAAGGGTGCCAATGATGCGAGAATAGCGTTCAGCGAGGGTGCTCTAGACCCCAAGATGGGTATTTCGTCCAACGCACAACAGTGTGGAACATGTCATGAGGACTTAGCTTCGTGTCATGGTCACTTTGGCCACATTAAACTTGCGTTGCCTGTGTTCCACGTTGGTTATTTCAAGTCGATCTTGCTGATCTTGCAGTGTATTTGTAAGAACTGTGCAGCAGTGTTGTTGGAGGAAGAAGTCAAACGGAAATTCTTGCTGGACTTGCGGAGACCCAACCTTGACAATTTGCGCAGAATGAAGATCTTAAAGAAAGTCCTGGATCAATGTAAAAAACAGAGAAGATGTTTGAAGTGCACTCACGTCAATGGTGTGGTTAAAAAGGCCGCCAGTGGTGCAGGTCCTGCAGCATTGAAGATTGTCCACGATACCTTCAGATGGATCGGGAAGAAGGCTACCCCTGAGAAGGAGCAGTGGGATAGGGAGTTTGACGAAGTATTCACCAGAAACCCGGAGTTGGAGAAGTTTGCCAAGAGAGTTTTTGAGGACTTGAACCCATTGAAAGTGTTGAGTTTGTTCAAGCAGATATCCCCTGGTGACTGTGAATTGCTTGGTATCGATGCCTCCAGAGGTGGAAGACCAGAAATGTACATCTGGAGATACTTGCCTGCTCCACCAGTTTGTATTCGTCCGTCTGTGATGATGGATAACCAGACCAATGAGGACGACATCACCGTCAAGCTTTCGGAAATCATCTATATGTCCCAGAAAATCAGAGAGGGGATCGAATCTGGGATCACCATAACTTTAATGATGGAACACTGGGACTATTTGCAAATGTCTGTGGCCATGTACATTAATTCTGACTCTGCAAACCCTGCGTTGCTTGCTAGACAGAGCGGTAATGCGGCCACTAAGGCTTCCAAACCCATCAGAGGGTTCTGCCAGAGATTGAAGGGTAAACAGGGTAGATTCAGAGGTAACTTGTCCGGTAAGAGAGTTGATTTTTCAGGTAGAACCGTCATTTCGCCTGATCCTAATTTACGTATTGACGAAGTCGCTGTCCCCGATAGAGTTGCCAAAGTCTTGACGTACCCAGAGAAGTGTACCCGGTATAATAAGGAAAAGCTTAAGAGATTAATTCTCAACGGTCCAGATGTCCATCCTGGGGCCAATTATTTGTTCAAACAGGGCGAAAACGGTAAGAGAAACTTGAGATTCGGTGATAGAGCCCATCTATCCAAGAACTTGCGTGTGGGTGACGTTGTCGAGAGACATATTGAAGATGGTGATGTTGTCTTATTTAACAGACAGCCATCTCTTCACAGATTATCCATTTTGTCGCATTATGCAAAGATCAGACCCTGGAGAACCTTCAGACTTAACGAATGTGTCTGTACGCCTTATAACGCCGATTTCGACGGTGATGAAATGAACTTGCATGTTCCCCAAACGGAGGAAGCAAGAGCAGAAGCCATTAATTTAATGGGTGTTAAAAACAATTTATTAACACCAAAATCCGGTGAACCAATTATTGCAGCTACCCAAGATTTCATTACTGGATCTTATTTAATTTCCCATAAGGACTCCTTCTTTGACAGAGCTGCATTGGTCCAATTATTGTGCATGATGTCGGATGCTGATGAGCAGTTTGACTTACCACCTCCAACCATTTTCAAGCCTGTCAAATTGTGGACAGGGAAGCAAGTGTTCTCTTTGTTGATTAGACCCAACAAGAAGTCGAACGTGGTGATCAACGTTGATGCTAAGAACAAGACATATATCCCTCCCAGCAAGAACTTCCCACCTGAAATGTCTCCTAACGATGGGTTCGTTGTGATCAGAGGGTCTCAGATTTTGAGTGGTGTAATGGATAAATCCACTTTAGGTGATGGTAAGAAGCATTCCGTGTTCTACACCATTTTGAGAGATTATGGTCCAATTGAAGCAGCCAAGACTATGAACAGAATGGCCAAGTTATGTGCCAGATTCTTGGGGGATAGAGGGTTTTCCATCGGTATTAACGATGTGACCCCAGATGAGCATTTGAAGAGGCAGAAGGAATCCATGGTAGAACAAGCGTACGCAAAGTGTGACGAATTAATTGACTTGTATAACAGAGGGAAATTGGAAACACAGCCTGGTTGTAACGAAGAGCAAACCTTGGAAGCTAAAATTGGTGGTTTATTGTCTAAGGTTAGAGAACAAGTGGGTGATATCTGTATTAGAGAATTGGACTCGCTTAACGCACCATTGATTATGGCTACCTGTGGATCCAAGGGTTCCACGTTAAATGTTTCCCAAATGGTGGCTGTTGTCGGTCAACAGATTATTTCCGGTAACCGTGTTCCTGATGGTTTCCAGGACAGATCGTTACCTCATTTCCCCAAGAACTCGAAGACTCCGCAATCTAAGGGTTTCGTCAGAAACTCTTTCTTCAGTGGTCTTACACCTCCAGAGTTCCTTTTCCACGCCATTTCCGGTAGAGAAGGTTTGGTTGATACTGCCGTGAAGACTGCCGAAACCGGTTACATGTCGAGAAGATTGATGAAGTCGTTGGAAGACTTGTCCGCCCAATACGATTCCACTGTTCGGAATTCATCCAATGGTATCGTTCAGTTTTCCTATGGTGGTGATGGTTTGGATCCCTTCGATATGGAAGGTGATGCTAAGCCTGTTAATTTCGTTCGTCAATGGGACCATGCCTACAATCTCACATTAGATCTCAATGATAAGGGCTTGCTCCCCTACCAGGTCACTGAGTTGGTGGATAGTGTCTTGAATCCCTTAGAACGTAGATTAATAAGACTCGATAACTTGGGTTATCCAGTTTCCAACGAAGATTTTGATAAGCTCGAATTTGTGGACCAGAACGATGCAGAAAGAGACTTCTATCAGTCGATCAGAGATTTTATGCATAAAAAGTCCACAACCTTGGCACAGCTCAGAGAGAAGATGAATTTGAAGGCCCGCTTACGTGCACCAAGTGAGGATGAAATTGACATTGAGGAGGATGAAAGTCAATTAATTGCAGTGAATCAATTATGCAGGCTTACCGAGAAGGCTGTTTCGAAGTTCATGGAGCAATGTATATACAAGTACAACAAGGCGAAGGTTGAGCCTGGTACTGCAGTTGGTGCTATTGGAGCGCAGTCCATTGGTGAGCCCGGTACTCAGATGACGTTGAAGACTTTCCACTTTGCTGGTGTTGCCTCTATGAACGTCACCTTGGGTGTTCCTCGTATTAAGGAAATCATCAATGCGTCGAAGACAATTTCGACTCCAATCATCAACTCTGTGTTGGTCAACGACAACGACGAGATTGCTGCTCGTGTCGTCAAGGGTAGAATTGAGAAGACTCTCTTGGAAGATGTCACCTACTATATTGAGGATGTGTACAAGAACAACATGGCCTACTTGTCGTTGAAGATAGATCTTAGGACTATCGACAAATTGCAATTAGAGTTGTCTATGGACCAGATCGCTAGGGCTATTGCTGCTGCTCCCAAGTTGAAGATTTTGCCAGCAGATGTCAGCATCACCGGAGAAGATAGAATTAGTGTTTTGGTGACCGTCAGAGATTCGAAGGTCGATATGTTGAAGCAAGAGTCCAACAGAAACGCCATCTTCTTCAGAATGCAACAGTTGAAGCGTGCCTTGCCTCACATCTGTGTGAAAGGGTTGCCCAACATCTCCCGTGCGGTTATCAATATCAAGAACGATGGAAAGCGTGAATTGTTGGTTGAAGGTTATGGCTTGAAAGACGTTATGAGTACTGAAGGGGTGGTAGGAACAAAGACAGCCACCAACCATGTCTTGGAGGTGTATGAGGTTCTCGGTATCGAGGCTGCCAGATCGTCCATCATCGGCGAAATCGACTACACCATGAGTAATCACGGTATGAGTGTGGATCCCCGTCATATCCAGCTTTTGGGGGATGTGATGACATATAAGGGAGAAGTGTTGGGTATTACCAGATTCGGGTTGGCCAAGATGAGAGACTCTGTGTTACAGTTGGCCTCCTTCGAAAAGACCACCGACCACTTGTTCGATGCTGCCTTCTATATGAAGAAGGACAAGATCGAAGGTGTTTCCGAGTGCATTATTCTTGGGCAGACCATGAGTGTAGGGACCGGTGCGTTTAAGATGGTGAAGAGCTCTGTTTATAACGAAAAGGACTTGTCAAAGAAACCTACGTTGTTTGAGAGTCTCTGTGAGGTTCCTGCTGTTGCTTGAGAATAGCAGTAGTCAGATGAATGATATAGTTAGTGCATGAAATATAAACGGATCAAATAGCAGAATATGTAAGATAGTATAATAGATTTAGCAGAATATATTGTGAAGAGTATATTGACAGAAAATATGACCAGTATAATATTGAGAGAAAATTATGATATAATGTTGACAATGAATCTGAAGAACCTTATTGTTAGCAGAAAAATGACTGGTGTTCAATTGTCAACTACTACTATTGAGATTACCATGTAATGATTACTACTGCAAAAGATATAGGGCATGGTTCAGTTTGTAGAGGGTTGTGAATTCAATTTAGTTGGTGGAAGGGAGGTATCTGTACTTAATTATTTGGAAAAAATAATCAATTCTCCAGGAAAGTACTATTGTTAATTATTATTAACAGACATTTATGGGAAAACAATAGTAACAATAGACATCATGCTATAAGAGAACAATCTATTATAGGGTATTCTCTAAAGTAACTTTGATATAAAATTCTACAAAGTGAATTTGCACCCAGGGCGTTAACTCTATTGCAAAGCAAGAAGCGAAATTAAATATTAAGACATAAGTAGCACGTAATAAAGTTCACATATCGATGCCCAACATTTATACCCTCTCTGACTTAATAGCTCTAACTTAATGGGAAGCTAAAGACTATCTATCCAACTCAAAAGGCACCAACTGTTTTACAATCGTGAATTTATACAAATTGTATTTTGTACGTTCGGAATGCTCAGAGTTACGATATTTGCGAACTCAGTAAATATTGTTATTAAAGAACTTGGTTGCTTAAAAACTGACACTGAGCATAAAAGCATCCAGCCATGTCCTAGTGTTAAGGTTATTCCCTTACTTCAGACGACGAACATATACAGAGAATGACTGTCCTAACTTACAAGATATCGTCAATTTCGCATAGTACCAAACTACTGCATACTGACTTGGGTGTCTAAGAGATACTTTTTCAGCTATGGTTGAGCGAGCCGGATATTTTAAACTGTTCTTTGAGGGTATTCTAAATGTAGTATATTGAATTCTCATAATTCTAGCCGAAATGGAATGTTTAAAGTAATTATATTACATTCGATTAACATCTTGGAATAAGTTGAAAATATTAAGAGTAACAGTAGAGGTTGTGCAATTTAACAACCATACCTCTTTTATATACATTTATGGGAAAACAGTGTTAGTTCTAGAAATTATGGAACTTCCAAATATTTAATGTACTTTTAAATACTGCAACAGCCATAGGATGTACTACTCATCTCCATCAGTAGTCATCCCATGCAACATAATTGCTAACTTTACTTTTGAACCATACAATTAATACATGAGTGGACTCAACACTGGAGACATGCTACAATTGAGACCATGGCTCCCAATTTGAACAACACAATGAAATGAATCATAAAAGAAATCAACTACTAACTACTACAATGCAGAATATCATACAATGTATTTCAATTTCTCGATCCTATGATCTCTGCTCCATACAATGTTTCCGCTGCATTTCCAATAACACCCCGTCAATACACATACCTGGCCAATACCCAGACTGCACCGAGTTAGACCATTGGCCGCAGACGAGAACCTGATTCGTATTCTGATGGAGGTGCTATGTCTGAAACATGGCTGGTATGCTCCGGAAGAAGATTGTTGATATCTTTCTAAATATGGTGATTCGTGTCGCGACATTGACGTTCAGAAAAATCTGAAACTAGAATCGTAAAACCTTACGATGAGAAATGTTTTTAGGGCACTGCCCCAACCACCGTTCAGCACCTTAATCAGATACTCCGAGAGCGATCTACAGCATATAGCATCCTTACATACTTAGTGTCAACGGCCACAGCACCGTTTTTCAAGTCTTTTTCCCCTTTTTAATTCTGTGAAAACCGACCTTCCAGCCGTCTCTGTCAATCCCTGAAAGGCTGAACCACCAAATACTGATACCTACAGTTGCCCTTTGAGGAGTATGAATAACGAAAAGTCCCAGGCGGACTACCCCAGCTCCCACTACTTGTCCAACCTAAACAATCCGCATGCCACGAACCAGACGATCCACTTGAATCGGTTGCCGACACTCGGGGAGATCTTGGCCAATAAGACCAAGTCGCCCGTGGATCTCCGGACGTTCTACACTTTCATGGACGAGATCGAAGGTAAGCTGGACTACTTGGATTTCTGGTTCGAGTTGATCAACCATTTGAATTTGTGCAAACACTACGTCAAAGGCTTGCGAGACAGCATAGTGCTCCAATCATACAACCATTATACTAGCGGTGGACCCACTGGGAACGGTGGAACAGGAGGAAGTAACGCTGGATTGCATTCTTCTACTAGCGGGACGCCTGGAAGTGCAACAGACCCCTTTCAAAGTCCCGCTGACGGGAAGCACAAGTCTCTCAGTTCGTCGATCTTGCTTGATTTGATTTTGAACGACCACATCTTAGAGGACAACGATTCAAACAGGTTATCACAGTTCCTTCGGGGAGATATTCTGCTAGATAATGCTGACCCTAAGTTGAGAGACATGATTCTTAAGTATAACGAAACCAACAACAGATCTTCTCGTGGATCGAGTCTGCTAGCCACACCTACACAGGAAAGTTTCGTATTTTCGAAACCTCCCACGCCTAATATTCCTGGGGGAGAAAAGAGATTCAGCTCCCAGTCCAGATTGGTGGAAGAGCAAAGTTTGGGAGAATCAATGGAGGTCGGTCATGCTGACAGAGCTGTGAACCCCAACATGATGCCACTGAGAAAGGAAACCAGTATCAACCCTGCATTATTGGAAAAATTGGTTCACCACAGTCCAATGTCCGAGTCCAACTCTTTTATCACCAGAAACAATTTGAAGGAATCATCGCATAATTTACTTTTGAAATATTTTGTGGAGGATTCGGAAAAGAACTTGTACTTACCCGAGACCATGAACCGTGCCATCATTAGAGCGATAGAAGTCGAAGGAAGAGACGATCCAGATATTTTCCATGACGTTAGGATGTTCATCTTCTCCAGGTTGGAGAATGATTATCTTCCCAGATTTCTTAATTTCGTTGCCATACGTAACGTCAACCACACAGGTTTCATGAGAATCTTTTTGGGTTTCTTTTTCATTTTCATTGCATTTTGGGTGGGTTTCATCTTCATCTTCTTGAATACCAGAAAGTCGCTCAGACCGGTCGTGTTGGTGCCCTACGCCATAGGTTTCTACTTTCTCATTACGTCGGTTTATCTCGTCGATCCCGTGTTGATCTGGCTAGGATATGGAGAGTCATTCACAAGAGATAAGGTATTGTTGGTGGTAAGAGATAAGTTTGTTCGAAATTTGCTTTTAAGGAGAAGCATTTGGGTTACGTTCCTAATAATGGTGTGCACCACTGCTCTCACGGTTCTATTTGTATGCGTTCCAGGTCACAGACTCTAGCGCAAATGGACACATTAATATTGCTGTAACATAATTTTGGTTAATACTGTAGAATATATTACTTGAAATGGTACATTAAGTTGTAGAGAATGTATAATCTGTATTTTGATAAAAGAAGGCATCAGAATAAGATTCGATTCTTATCTAAATATTTCAAAGAATTACTGTATTCAATTTCAGTACTACTTTTCACAACTAAATTCATAAAATCAGTACACCAAACACCAACTTGGATGAAGAAAATATCATAATAAATTTCCTCATATAAAAAGGGTTCACTTATAAAACTACTTTACTCCTTTTCCAAATTCTTTGTTCTCTTAAACAATTACGTTAACCTTAACAAGTTTTTATTATGTATTTTTTAGGTCTTAAATATACATCGTATTACCATATGGATAATAAACAGGTGAAGTAGATTAACAAAACTGATGACGGTGATGGTAGGGAAAGGGTGTGAATTACAGTGAAAAATGCACTTAGTTGGCTTCAGCCAAGAAAGCTTCTCTCTTTTCAGCAATTCTTTGTTGTCTTCTTTCTCTAGCAGCTCTGTTCTTCAATCTTCTAGCTTCAGCTTCATCCTTCAAAGCCTTTTCTCTTTGGGCTTCAGCCTTGGCTTGGATGATGTGTTCAACCAAAGATCTCTTGTGCTTGAAGGTGTTACCCTTAGCAGACTTGTACAAGGAGTGGTACAAGTGCTTGTCGATCTTACCAGCATCTCTGTACTTGGCCAACAATCTTCTCAAGACTCTCAATCTTCTCATCCACACAACTTGAGATGGCATACGAGCATCCTTGGTACCCTTTCTCTTACCGTAACCAGTGTGTCTACCAGCTCTCTTGGATTCCAACAAAGCTCTAGCTCTGGATCTGGAGTGGACAGTGTCGGGCTTTCTGACAATGGTACCGTTTCTGTACAACTTTCTGATAGCTTGACGGGAGTTGGCGTTGGCAATCTCGGTGGTCTCGTTAGGGTCCAACCAGACCTTTCTCTTACCGACACCGATAACGCTAGCAGCAAGTCTCTTTTGAGTTCTGAGGTTAGCCCTAGACATTGTTAGTATTAACATTCATTTGCAAAAGAAAGAAAAAAAGCGTAACCTGAAAAATTTTATAACCTGCGATTGACTCCAAAATTATATAAGGGATGGAGTGGCACAAAGAAAATTCTTCACTAAACATTTGAATGGATGTAGCAACATATGCAATGCAATGGACATCATGCATATCGAAAGAGAAGGATATCGAATGGTTCTGGTGAATATGCAATCATGTATGGGTGAAAAGAGTCACCTATATCTTGGTCGCAAACGTGCAAATATTAGGCAATCGAATAAAGGGAGAACACTTAACTCTTGTGACGACAAAAATGGAGTTCAACCACTGTGATCCATATCGAACATTGATTATCAAACATCTGTAATGATACTTTTCTATCCCACTACTCTTATTCTTTGCCCATATAATAACCCACTATTATAATTTTGACTCATTATAAAAATATAGGGATACAATGTTCACCCGTAATTCCACTTGAATGCCTCTTCATTCGCTAACATTTATCCTTCATATCGCGGTGATTTCATCAAACAGGTCGCTTGGTACACTCAACACTTACATTTTGATTGATCGTAGTGCTATCTGACTCTCTAAAAACCAAAAGGAAGAAAGAAATAAGAGTGAAGGTGGTTTTCATTACTATCGTCTGAATTGCCTCCTCAGTAGAAAATTTTTCCTCCTTGGCTTCGCAAGATTCCCTCCCATATTTGGACGTGCATATAGTGCCAAAATTTTTCATATCGTAGTACAAAAAGATACCTAATTGGGAACAAGACTCCTTTTTACGGGTTACCCGCACGCTATCATATCTGGGAGCGCGGGTTTGGTGGACCATTTTTGTGGTAAGTAAGATGAAAAATTTGGCACATGACACAGTGGGAGATTAAGTGATCCTGTGTGTGACTATGACCAAAACAGAAGTAGGGCTATATTGAGTATTGATACACGTGACGAAATATAGGGCTTCATCTCATTTCTGTCCACATCCTCAATCATTTATGAATCAAGATGAGATGAGGTCCACAGATACAACCTAATAGCAACAGGAATAAAAGGTATACCTACTCACGGTCCCCATAGCTCAGCATATATCGCAATGGCCAAATCCATCAGATCCAAGTCAAAGTTGAAGGCAAAGTCCCTCAAACGTAAGGGTGAGTTCAAGACTCTCTCCGATGCTAGAAGTCTAAGAATTGCTGAAGTGTTGGAAAAGAAGACCAACGAACAACAGGAGTTGTTGAAGCAAAAGAAGGAGGAATCTGGCGAGATGGTTGACGACGATAAGATAGAGAAAGACACCAAAGAAGAAGAAAAGAAGCTTTCCACTTCTGGCTGGAGAGACTCGAGAAAACAACATTACAAGAAGAGACAATTGAAGGTGAAGAAGAAGACCACCAAGTTCTAACATGATTTCATTAAGTAAAGTGAGCTAAATAAGTTGATTGATCCAAAGTTAGTTGGCATTAACTATATGTTAGCACAAGAAACTAGAGATTAGGGAATTGAGTTTTATTCTCGCTATTAGCATTATTTTATTATATTAATTGTCGTCTTAAGGAGAGACTACTGGATTCGATGGTTTATCGTTATTATTATTCTTATTATTTTGTATCGCTTTTTTGTTTTTTTATTACTTTTTATTAACTTCATTTACCATTTGTACATTACTATTATTATTATTTAGTTCGTTCAGTAATCTATGCCAGTCTTTTTTTCATTTTGCTAACAATTAATCTCCTCAGTAGTTCTCAAAACCCACAGTCTCTAATCTCTCAGCCTTGGCCAAAACCTCGTTCTCCATGTTATTCATGTAATTGTTCATCTCCTGTAACCACTTGTAGTCGTAGGCACCCAAGATTCTGATTGCCAACAATGCTGCATTAGTACTGTTATTGATAGCAACAGTGGCAACAGGAATACCTCTGGGCATCTGTACAATTGAGTGCAATGAATCAACACCATCCAAAGTGGAACCCTTAACAGGAACACCAATCACTGGCAATGGAGTCATGGCTGCAACCATACCTGGCAAATGGGCAGCACCACCGGCACCGGCAATGATACACTTCAAACCTCTCTTAGGAGCCTCAATTGCGTATTTAGACATTCTGTGGGGGGTTCTATGAGCACTAACAATAGTAACTTCAAATGGAACACCAAACTTCTTTAAAATTGATGCTCCAACAGACATCACTGGCAAGTCTGAGTCGGAACCCATTATAATTCCAACCAAAGGCTTTTCCTTAGACTGAATGCTTTCAGGAATCGACTCTGCTTCGCCCAAGATGTAGTCCAAACGACTCTGGCAATCTTCCATGGAAGAAGAAACGATATTAATGTGGCCCATTTTTCTTTGGGCTCTGGTAGTCTTACCGTACAAATAGACACTGGCATTAGGGGTTTCCAAAGCTCTGCGGCAAGTTTCCAATTCCTTGTTTGGAACTTCATCATCACCTAAGACATTGAGCATGATAGCATTGGTGTTTGTGGTGGAAAGAGAAGTGAAGCCCTTTGGCATAGGCAATCCAACCACAGCACGAATGTGTGCTTCAAATTGAGAGGTCACACATGCATCAATGGTGTAGTGACCAGAGTTATGAGGTCTTGGGGCAATCTCGTTAATCAATAATTCACCATCAGGCAATACAAACATCTCCACACCAAAAATACCGCAGCCAGGGAAAGACTTAACAGCGTTCATAGCCTGCAACGATGCCTTTTTCTGGATAGTGTCGTTAACACGGGCTGGAGCATACACCAAATGACAAATATTTCTCTTGTGGATAGTCTCAACAGTAGGATAAGCAAATACTTCTCCTTCAATGGTTCTGACAACCATCACCGATAACTCCTTGGTAAACGGACACCACTTTTCTGCGTACAAGGGTCTATCCTTCAAAAAAGCTAATGCCTCATCGATGTGATTCTCGTCCTTGACAACAAAGTTTCCTCTACCATCATAGGCAAGGGTTCTAGCCTTCAACATGAATGGGTACCCAAACTTCTTGCCCACTTCTTTTAAAGCTTCCTTGGTAGAGTCGACAGCCACAGATTCTGCCACGTCAATTCCATGTTGCACCAAATGTTCCTTCTGCAAATACTTGTCCTGGATCAATCTGATAGTTTCTGGCAAAGGGTATACTTCGACATTATGCTCTTTTTGGGCTCTGATTAAAGCGTCAACATCAATGTGTTCGATTTCAACTGTCAATACATCACATTTCTCGGCCAAAGCGGCTATCGACTTGTGGTCCTTGAAGGAACCGTCCACATGGTCGCCGATCGCGTTGATTTGCTTAGCTGGGGCATCTGCACCAGACTCCAAGATGACAGTTTTCACATTCAATCTGTGGGCAGCTTCCACAAGCATACGGCCTAATTGGCCACCGCCCAAAATACCCACGATTTTCCCGTCCATAGTTAGTGATTCCTGAGTGGCTAGATGACTGGATGAGTGGCCCTGAAACGGTAAAGTAAAGCTTGTAACGCTGAGGTATTGGGAAGAGAACGGTAATTCGGGGAAATACCTACCCGAGTCAAAAAAAAGTTGATGATTAGATTGTGCCGGTGCTACCACATGGACATACTAACGATTTAGTAGAAGTGAAAGAAACTGAAGGACAGGGTACCATACGAACTATTTCCCATGAAAGATCACATGATTCGGCCAATGGCATGTGATAAGAGAACGCAAGCAAATACGGCCAGATTTGATCAGGTGTTTTGGATTGTCCATCTTTCAACATTATAGGGTTAACGTTGTGAGATGCAAAACGAATCACTTAATACAAGTTTGCACGAAGATTGGCGGGTGTTTCACATATCCCAAATAGGAAATGTTGAACGGGAGTTTCAGCCATATTTGAAACGTTGCACCTGAAACATTGTCCAACACCATCGGCTTCACTTCTGCAGTGATACGCCCAAGACCAAACATATACAATGTCGTGTGCTTGAGAAATCCAATCAGAGGCCACCACCTGACCATGTATTTGTTTCCACATCAGTTGCCAATTACTTGATCGTTGTATGTAGAGAGCTCCTGTACTTCGAACGGCATTGACGCATCACTATGAAATTTGTTTTTCTGTTTGCTTGTCTCTTTGTGTGTCTGACCCTTTGTTTTATCATTTTTTTCTGTTTGTCTGTTTGTTGTCTCTCTGTTTGTCCGAGTTCTTTGTTCAGTGTGCTTATTGGCGACCCATCGCAAACATCAGACGCCATCGGCCTGCCTAGACCTGTGCCAACAACAAATAAAATGCCGGTTGCACAAACTCTGGCTGCAAGTGTCGTTGCGGGTGGTGGTCTATACTTCTGAACTCCAGATGCAGTTAAATGTGTGAAGCGTGTGTTGTATGCCATGCGCAAGTATGCAAAGGCCATGCAAGGGAAGAAATACGTTAAAAGAAAAGGCTCGTTCTATCCTAAGACCTATAAAAAGAGAAAAATGTATACAAAACGGAAAAGATAATCGGAAAGCGACATTCCAAAAAGACAAATAAACGTATAGTACAGACAATAAAGAGATGGCAATAATACAACATGGTTGGTGACGCACCGATCTATGTGAGGTCATTCAGGTACGTGTCAGAATAGCATACGGGCTTGTACATTGAGCCATCTTCCGTTAAGTTGCGAATTGGCTCCTTATTGGGCGGAGGCTGATAGTGCAGCTCTTCTGCACCCATGCCTTGGTGAGTACTGCTTTCTGGCATGAACCCTTGTGGTGGTGGCCCCAAATGCGGTGGCTGAACTGTAGGAATAGCCATCAAGTCCACTTTGGCCGAAGGATGTGAGAATTGGTTGCTTTCACCCGAAGCCATAGACATGACTGCAACATTGTCGAAAGATGGTGGCATCATCTGTGGTGGCGGTAATGGCGGTGGTGGTGCTGCTGGTTGATGAGAAAGAGGTGGCTGTAAAGGGTGATGCAAATTGGGCTGAAATGGGGGTTGATCAGGTTGATCCATGGAGAAGCTAGCAGATCTTGTGGAAAGATTCTGGTTGGCTACTTCTTGGAGATTCTGGAACTTCGATTGAACTTGGAACTGATTGCTTCCTTGAATTGTTAACTTATTCACTGACTGATCGTAGTAAGAAGATACAGGCCCTGGTGGTCCCGTTGAAACTGTGGTGTAATGAACAGCCGGTGCCAGATACTGATTGCCTGTAGGATATTCCACTACTGATGGAACAGACATGCCAGTTTCGGGGCCCTTAATTGCGTTATCTTGATGTAATGGATATAATCCAGGAATATGTTGGTCACGAGCAGGGCCCGGTGGAAAAAATGCTAGCAGGTTGTCAATCTCAGGAAGCCGTAATATGGATGATACTGTAGTCGCATCGTTCAAGTCATTGGTACTAGCGAATTCCCAAAGAAAAACCGCTCTTATTCTCAGTTTGGGAATCATACCCGAGTTGGCTTGTTGTTTAGAGGGCAGGAACATAATCTGCTTTATCGTGAGACTTTTTAAAGCAGTTGCAACCTCGTTTGCAGACTTTCCCACAAGTTTGGATAAGTAGAACAGCCAGAACTTGTACAAGAATGGATGATTCTTTCCGAGCATAAAATTCTCCTCGTTAAACTTGAGTACTTCATTCCCGTACGAGTAGACCGAAGAGAAGACTGATAATGAATTTTCTGCTCCTTGAATATCATTTAGCCCCTGAACAGAAATGTTAGTCTTCAATCCCTTCTCAAAGTATTCAGGGGACGTCAAATGGGATGGATACTTCAAGTTAACCATTGTATGGATAAGAGGTATGTTGCAATCTTGAAACTGCAACAATCCTGGAAATCTAGTTGATATGTTGGCATCTCCTTTTAATTTCAAGTTCTGGAGTTCGTTATTGTCCTTCTGCTTGCAAAGTATGATTGGACTTGAGTTGTAATCGCCATAAAGAGAAATGAAAAAGTTTGAAATAGTAAGCTGTGTAATTGGAAGTATCTTTTGTCTCTTGCTTGAAGATACTTGATCAAACGATCTTTTTTTCGAGCATCCCAAAGAACCTCCTGATGAGCCCCTTGCTAAAGAGTTGTCATTCAACCCCAAAGATTTATTAAGATTGATCTTGGAGAATATAGCTTCAAACTTTTTCGAATTAGCTAGTCTTTCCTCTTCAGTGTTAAACAATGGGCCATCTTTGATTAATTTGATTATGTTCTGTTTCTGTCCCAAATTTTTAATGACTTGAATGTGTGATGAAACCTGTTTTCTAGACCTGTATTTCCCGGTCTTAGTCAATATATAATCAGAGATTAATTCATTTCTGCCACACGAACGGCCGCTTATCTTGATCTTATTGAGGCCATTCTTGGGAATAATTGCAAGGATCTCTTCAAATGCTTCTGAAACGTCTTCTGACCAAATGTCGCTCTCTGGAGCCTTTGAACCACCCTCTAATGAGAGACTATTCGTGTTCAGGTTATCGGCAATTGAACTACGGTATTCAGAAGACGCGGTATCAGATGCACAAGATACAACTATGCCATGTAGCGACTGTTGAGCATAACCATTCATAATGTCTGAATCATAATAGTATGAATTCTCAGGTGCTTGTTGATGTGGCGCAACTGGGGGCTGCAAAGTCTCCTGAGGTTGAGCCTGGTATGGGTAGTACTGGGGTTGTTGATACGGACCGAACTTTGCAGGTTGCCTTTCCAAACTCGTTGGGCTTAAAGCATCAATTTCCTTTTTAATAGGAAGTGCAATTTTAGCAAGCGTATGAAAGTCTTGACTGGTTACATCACTTAAAGGCACTTGCTGACTAGCGTCTTGTTTGTACAAAAGGGATGGTGTATTATCTGGGTAATTGATTTCCAAATAGCCAACTGCATCATGAGATGAAGTCAGTTCGGACTTTATGGCAGAATTATCTTCGGATTGTAACGCAAGATTGGTATACGGTCTATTCCCGTCCGATTGGGAATATAACGAGCCCCCTTCAGCATTTTCTGAACCGGATATGCGGGGCATATCCTTATGGGCTGCCTTGGCAGACTCGTGGACCTGGTAGAGCTGTTTCCCGTCGTTGTCGATAGCAATATCGACAATTAGTGGAAGGTTTTTCGCTCTTGAAGGCGTCACCGCCGGAGTGTTAGACATTAATGTGGTCGAAATTGTGACAGAGGTAATCCTGAAGAACCTGATGGCAGAAGTTAAATAAAGCTGTTGCGGGTTAAGCTAACAGTTATGAAATCAAGTTCTCTATGGCAGAAAACACAGCAGTTAAGAATTTAGTTGAAGATTTGTTGATAGAAGTAGATCGATAGTTTTAGATCGGGTAGCGAAAACACATTTAGTTGGAAATAGAAAGGAATGAATACAACGGTTTTGCTATCAGACGCCAAAAAAGAAAGATCTGTGGTGGTAGTTTAGGTATACACCTTTCCATAAGCTTAGATCTTTGGAAGGAACACACTGTCCTGACGGATATTATTAGGATCCAAGTTCGAGATCGCTGAAAAATCACACACACAAGGTTTCTGGCTTATGACTATTGTGGTAAGCGTATTGTCGACTTAGGGTACTCTGTAATGTAACAGCAGTGATTTGAATTGCTGAATTGATCGCACAGTGTGGCGATGTGTTGCCTATTTATCTAGATTGATTGCCCCTGATTAGTCTGTGACCGTGGACTCTTAAGCGGGAGTTACTGTTGTCTTAAGGCGAATGAAATGTTAGTCGGTTGATGCGATGTTCGACAGAAGAAAAGGAAGGAGGAAAGAATCGACATGTTATCGTCTGTACTGTATCTACTGGGTGGGTTATCGGGAATATATATAAATGTTTGATTTTCTGTAATACCACAAAAGTCAACTACGACTCCCAATATCAGATGGGGAAAGCTTATGGTTCTTGCATTACAACAGTAAATCGCCTGCAGAGTGTCCAAGGTACAAACAAAGCCCTTTTCCTTTTTGCATTATTTTGGTTTTTCCCCTTGACACTTGATTTATGGGTCCTTTTTATCAGGTTTTGAGATTCGAGCTGGAACGTCTTCATGTAGCTGTAGCCTTCAGTGTTCGACCTCGAATTACTGGTTCGGCGAGGTTGTGGGTTGCCAACTCTCTAATGGTGTTATGACTATGATGACTGTGGCTCACTTGGACCAAACAAATGGCGGTGCCTTTTTTTTGGCAGATTCTTTTACAAAATAATGCACAAAAGTCACACAGAGAGAAGCTGAACAACGGAACTGAGGTTTTCTTTTTCCTGATTTTATTTTTTTTATTCTCTCCAGATTTTGGCGAGATATCTTCCAGGTTTGTCGCTAGAAAAACTGGCATCACTTCCAGGTCCTGGACACTTTGTATCTTCACGGGTCTTAGGCGTCCATACAGTCCATCAACTTGTGTTCACAAGAAGGACAAAAAATGCAAGACATACAAAAAAAAAACTTTGAAGATTTACATGGGGCAATGCTCGTACATGAGGACTGCACTGTTGCCTTGCTTGTACATGTTTTTTGCTGCAGGCCAAAGGTTAGAATGCAGGTGCACTCTGACATGGATTCGAATTTGGGTGCTACCTAAAAATGCCCATTTATTCATCTTCGTACTCAGGGAGTACCTGCCTTTATGGCTGTTAGGAAAGGCTGGTTTTTTGAGTTGGCATTCATCATGTCGGGAATTGCAGAATCGCTTTTCACAGTCTACACTGGGAGTATTTTTCGATCGGGGTATTCACATTGCTCTATTAGAAGGATGACTGTTGAGTGCAGCAATCTCTGGTGATCTGCTTTGAATTATCGAAAAAAAGCCGTACTATGTTGTTGGTGCGAAATATCATTGTATTAGAAAAGGACAATTGTTTCGGCGTTGTTGAAGGCACATACAACCAGAATAGCTTATTGATTAAAAGTGCGCCTGCCTTGTCAGGGACCTGGCGATGGTAAGCTTCAGGGTTACCTGATACGTTGATAATATGTATTATGATACTATGACTTCTGCTTTATTTCCTTACATCTTCCATGTTAAGAGTTTACTATTTACACTCAAATGGGACGTCCTTATTGTTTATGGCTGTGAACTATAGACATATGCCCCCTATTTTGATGTACTAAAAGCACCACTTACTTCTACTTCTGGCTCCACTTCTGGCGATACATCTTCCTATTTCATTGCGAACAAAGTTCTCATCGTCCATATTCATCGTGGTGAGTTTGCCCAAACACCTACACCAGAAAATATGGTCAGATACCACTCTTCCTCGCCGTTTTCCCATACGTCATACGTCATAAATGTACTAAACCTTTAGGTGTACGCTGTACTTATCGGCAGACTATATGTACCACTCTTAACAAGCGGCAAGATAGTCGATGCCCCTGATGGAATGGGACAGCCATGTGCACACCAGATTCTGTGGACAGCTGTCGAGAAATGTTTGCAAATTCGCGACGGGGTCTAGGCCCCTTCGCTGGCGTATTTTTTCTGATACCGTTTGTTTAAAAATTACTTTCAATTCAGCTTCCATCCATACAATGCAACCTGAATATATGGCGAGATGTGTCAGGAAGCGTTTAAGCCCGCAAATGTTAGATCAATAGTAAACCGATGGCTGTCTGGCTGACGGACTGGAACTATCGCTTTGGCCACCAGTAGAGTCTGCAAGTCTGCGGGTGTAAGCGATTACGAATCACCGAGGTCACTCAGTTAACCCAAATCACTCAACTCTACCACCTAACTACCACGGTTAGTTTATTTACATTCGCACTCTAAAGCATGTTTATTTATCGGTAATATAGTCATTACATTGCCTACGCGGGAGTAGACCCGACTATTCAGACAAGGAAAGGGTTCTCCTAATAGTCGTTTCCACCCACAAGACGAAAATTTATTCACCGAAATAGTATGGTATGTGTGTCTAAATTCGCAACCGGCCATTGGGAAGACTAGACTAAACCGATGACACCAGTCCGTTCTTTTGACATGTTGCAGCTTTTTGAAAAGGAAATCATTCTCAAGAAGGTCGGTATCTCTGAGATCGGGACTCTCATATCAGTGTTCAACCATCGGAGTGTATGGGGCTAATGCAAGGGGTGAACAATGTAAAAAAACAATGTATCTGTGGCACAAAAATATGTCCTATGGTTTTATTTTTATGCAAGGCAGGTGCATGAACACCACTGTTGTTATTCCGAGAAGGGCAAGTATAGTATTATTGTCTCTTGAAATTATTGTAAAGTCAAATTATTAAATTCCATTATAATCGTTGTTATTACTCCATTTATAATACCTTTATTTATGCCTTGCCAGCCAACTATCGCCTAAGTAGACTTTCTTGCCAGATATTTCCGCAAACAAAGGACAGCACAACAGTTTCCTCATCAGGCCATCTGAACAGGCCAATTATCCTTTTCACACTTGTTTCACTTTTGGTGTGTTGTCAAGTGGTCAAACCCCAAACCCCATGTATGCCGGTCTAGCTGTGTGTCCCCTAACGTGGCATATCAGTATCTGGCTCTGGTATTGAGATAGTCAATTTTGAGATTGGTCCCAAACGTCGCTGATGTATTGTCGCATATCACTACTGTCTTACAGTGCCGCGTACGGTGCTCGTACTGAACCTAACTCTTTTACCTCCTTAGCCCGCCTTGCATATGCGCGTCTCTGTAAACAGGACTATTATTCAGGTACCAAACAAGACGCAGGTACTAACTCCCACTTGAACACATTATTTTCTGGCCATAGTGGTGCTGGTCGGCGATTGCTCAGGTGTAACAGAACCTCGTCAATAAGCCCATGAAGTGAGTGTCCCAGATCAGATGAAGTATCAACATAAAAAATGAGTGTTGGATGAAAGGTTTCGCCACAATAGGTTTTGTTCTGTAGTCTTTCTCGCTCAATCGGGATCCTCGGCCTGGACTCGATAACGACCACTACTTACGAAATGGAACATTAAACTTTATAACAAAGTTTGGAAAATCAGAAACCCAACAGCATCTTAATGGGCTTTTCCCACTGCTAGCTGTTTCTTTATTAGATCCAATCTTGCCTTGGTCAGAGATAGTGCATGACCTTAGTGTTGGCCAGGGTCGATGTTTTTCCCTATCCGCAAAGGTCTAACCTTTGGATTCCTAAGACACGGTGTTTCTCGTATCATGGTCCTCCTGATGCATGCTGGTATAGAATACCAAGGGTATGAGTAGGGAACAACTCCCATTAGCCTAATCACCGAGAGCGATATTTGTGGTCCACTAAACCAATTGTTTGTCCCTTTGCCTATTCTGCTCGGAAAGATCTGGGCAATATGCTCATGTGCGAATGTACCCAACCCCAAAAATCCTGGAGTTGAGAAAGCCTGCTTTCTAGGACTACATCACAACCGTTTACGCCTCTTGCGAATAAAATTCATTAACTCCCTCCAGTTCTCCTCATTTAAATCCTCCACATCGCTGAGCTTGGCATCTTCGTCTGTGTCGTTGTGGAATAAAATCTTTTCTCCCATAAGCGTGGGCTTCGTTCTCTTTCCGTTAGCAGGTTTGTTGTCTTTACTCCCCTTGTTTTTCACCTGAAGTGTGTACACTCTGGCACTTTCATCCTCCTGTAGCAATTTGCTCAATCGCTCAAACTCATTGGGATGAAACTTGCTGATCTTCTCTGCCTCCATCAAAGTCTTGACTTCCTTATCGTTGAACTCACGATACCACCTTTTAGCAAGTTTATGTATCAGCGATGCTGGTTTAAGTCTCTGCAAAATTTCCTTGCAAACATCATCCACATCTTTCTGTAACTGGGAAACACTAGTGTATTCGTACCTGGCATTTTTATCGATGATCTCGGAAATCGAATGCAATTTTGTATCACGCTCTACTAAGGAATCGCAGCTCTCCTCTTTTGAAGCTACCTTGCATGCTGGTTTGTCGTTGAGCACATAATCCACCAAAGCCTTGGATCCATCTAGTCTTCCATTAATGTCATTGAGAGCTTCTGCGATCTGGTTCTTCAAGTAAAAAAAGGTGACGTCAGACGATTCAATTTTGTATTTAGATGACTCATTCAAGATTGACTGCCTCTCAGATGTCAACTGTAGCAAATTTAGCAACTTATCCAAGTCTCCAGATAAAACATTGGTAAAAACGATTTTGTTGTCGATTTCATCACGATTGTTAACACCGTATAACACTGAACTCATGGAATCCATATTGTTATTTCGTCTAATCAAGGGTGCGCCATTCTTCAGCTCACGCTTTAGACACCAATATCTACAGACCTCGTCACATATTTGTCTAATCTCTCGTCTTTGTTCATCCTTAGGAATGTTAGGAAGCACCACCAAATCCTTCACCTCGTTCAGCTTTTTTACGTAATAATTCATCGACTCTATCTTCAAGGATGTTAGAATTTCAAACAATTTGTCACTAAACAATTTTGGCGGTATTGGTGTATTCTTGCTGGTTTTCCACTTGAAGTTGTTTAATCTATTTGTTAGCTGTTCGTGTTGGAATTTCGCCATGTTTTGCTCCTTAAGAATCTTCTTATCTTTGAAAAATAGTCTGGTTTTCTGAATACTTCTGAGAATCTCGCCCTGGCTCAAGTAGCCAGCCGGAGTGTGTTTGTCACAAAAGGATAGCAAAGTAGCCTTGTTTCTAATGGCACCAGTTATGCCTTTTGTTAACCTCATGAACAAATTACTTCTCCTTGCGCATGTTACGTGATATGCTTGGAAGCAATTCCTATTATAGCATTGGATGCACGCCCCCACCTTTTGCTTGCAGATGTAGCAATTCAACCTCCACCTGGTTTTGGGTATCAAGTCTAACCCCTCTATCGGTTCCATGTAGATTGGGTTGGCAAAGTATAATTCGTTTATCCATAAGGCACAAATAACATGACTCCATAGACTGTTGTCCAACTGTTTGAAAGCTCCCGTTTTACTGGGGCAAAATATACAATCCACCTCCGTGTGTCGGCTTATCATGCATTTTCGGCATAGCCACTGTCCCTCTGGAATAAATGCCACTCCATAGCACTCCTGGTGCACAGCGATGTTGCAACCGTCGCAAAAAACAATTGCATTCAGATTCTCACAGTCACTATCATTACATACAGCACATTTCTGGTCATCTATCTGGTCTAGTGAAACTATTCCATCATCATTACCATATTTTTCATCATCTAAAGCAAGCGTTGTGTTGCTCGTTCTATCGTCCATGGGGGAGACCGTTGGATTCAAAGACTGCATTCTCGTCTCTAGTTGCTGCCATTCCACCTCCAAAACAGACATCATAATCTCAAACACCTCGAGCGATAACTTGACGTATTTCCCCTTATTTCGATGCTGTAGATAGCAGAAATCCTGTTCGTCCAAATCGTAGCTGACTTGCGATCTCTTCCATTCTGCCACCCGCGATACGTCTCGAACTTCAGGGAACTGGAACGGTCGGATGTACGGCACTATCTCCTCGGAAGATTCTCTATCACTGCGTGTGGTCGTCTTTCGATGTCGTATTTTTGGTTCTTGGAAACCAAAGTCAATTAAGCTTTTGGGGAACTTTGGCACAACAAAATCTCCATTCAGTGCTGCAACTTGCTTAAAAACCGGAGTTTTCACATTCAGTTGAGGCTGCAGTTGCTGCTTATGAATTGAATCTTGTTCGCCATGACATACATCTTCGTCTGAATAGTCGTTTTCAATTAGCACTTCAAGCTCATCTGCTTCATCCAAATCCGAATAGATTTCATGGTAGTCCTGCTCCTCGCGCGGTTTGTTGTTGTCCAAATACATCATTCCCATTCCTATACCCTACGCTTGCATGACTCTTGTTGAAGGCACTATTCATATGATTCCTACTTGGTTTTGGCCCCACAAGCTACCGCTAAATAGAGAGTGATCCTGTCCCCGGATTTCGTGTAAATACACTTGTTTTGATCTTATTATTGATATCGGTTTTGGGTATTTGTGGCCCTTGTGCACGACCCGATATCTTTTTTTTTTTTTTTTGAAACGGGCGAGCATGGTCGGAAGATCTCGTTCGAAGCGGGATCACACACACTTGGTAGGAGGAAGCGAACACTCCAAATTAATCCGAAGATACACACCTACACGTAAATGGTAAGGCAGAATATGGTCTGATACTTATGTATGTTATACTTAAACATAATACGCTACTTAATCATAATATGAAATTATATGATGATATGGAAATTCCCTTAAATGCTAAGTCCAGTGCACTGATATGCTAATGTAATCTAATGTAATCCTATCGAATAGAATGTCTCTACACAAAGAATGTGGGTTTCGTCAGCGAAGGTGTCAAGGGGACCATGGTTCTCTTAGCCACTACCATAGACTCATATGAGTTTTCTCTTGAATTAAGCGTAGAATTGATTGGTGTGTTAAACTTCGACACCAATTCAGGAGGACTGCAGCAACCTCCTTTCAGACTTACTCCTTCACGAAGGGATGCCATACGCGACTGTTCCAAATAAGTAGCGATATTGGTGTGCGATGCATGCAGCCACATCAGTTGAAGTTGTGAAGTGCTGGATTCTCGAGATGTAGCTTTCTGTAGGTTGGTGAAAGATGCTACCCGCAAGCTGTTTCCGCTGGTCGAAGTGTGCATTGCCAGCGAATCGTTCTGAGCTGTTACTCTCATGAAAGCAGAATTGGGGTTGGGTTGCAATATGTTTGATAGAGCTTCCTTGAGCTTTTCATGGACGTTTCCTTCACTAGGGCGAGAAGCAATCATGGTACTTGATCCACTTTTTGGAGGGGTGATCATGTGGACAATCTTTTCCGCCGATTTGGTAGGTTTGATGTTCTTTTCTGTTATGAATGGATGTGCTAAAAGCTCTCTTGCAGTAGGTCTTTGGTGGGGATCAAGTGTGAAACATTGTTTTATGAAATCCTTTGCACTGTCACTAATATGATTCCAGTATTCAGGGGGCTCAAACAGATAATCACAAGTAGTAATGGCGGTTTTAGTTTCTTCGTCGGTTTCGCAATCAAATGGCATATACCCGCATAGCATAAAGTACACAATCACCCCAATAGCCCAAATGTCCACTGGTAATCCATACCCTGTGGGCTGTTCGCTTATAATTTCCGGACTGATGTAGCTGAGAGTCCCACACACTTCTATGAGATTTGGTCCGTTGTCTAGAATTGTAGCCAATCCAAAGTCAGCCACAAGTATCTGGTTCTTGTTAGGGTTCTTTGATTGGAATAAAATGTTTTCCGCTTTCAAGTCTCTGTGGACTATGCTGTGGTCGTGAAGATATGAAACCACTTTAAGCACGGTTGTTGTAATCTCGCGAGCCATTGATTCCTCTATTCTACCGTTGTTAACAATTCGATCAAAGAGTTCTCCTCCTTTGGCCAAGTCTGTCACGTAGAATATGTGGTCCTTGGTCTCAAAGTAATCAATCAAGGTCAAAATGTTGGGATGGCTCATCGATATCTTCTGAAGAACTGTAAACTCATTTTGCAACATATTCTCGTAACCGTAGCACAACCTTTTGGAGTACATTTTAGCTGCATAATGTTTGCCAGTTATCTTGTTTTTGCATTCGACAACACTGGAATACGACCCCGACCCAAGTGACTTCTTGCACACGATGTATTTACATGGATCATGGAACTCTACCATGCTGTTCTTCCGGATGTCGGTTGCTTCCGCCCGCGGCCACGTTATCGACATGCTCAGTTATAAAGGTTTTGCTATCTAGTTATCGTATTCTTATCGCCAGGTGGGTTCAGATTTCAAAAGAGCAGAATTGGGTGCTCATTTATATTGTCACCTTAATTTTCTCCAAAATTTCTGTTTTATTGTTCTGCTTAATGTCCCCCAAACTCACCCCAGCATTTTTCCGCAATTTCCTGTACCTAATGTTAATCCGCCGAGATGCATCTCCGGATAAACGCATAGTTAGCTTTTAGCAAATAACACCCCACCTTGGACCATTGTTCCCCGAGAGGAGAGTGCGCAACCCCGTTGAGGCTGGCACATGAGAGGAGCTGCCTACGGAACAGAATTCTCATACGGAACTGTTACCTTCTCAGTGCAACGGAATATGCGATTTCATGGAGAAAATGTCAGTGGTGCAACTTTCCTGCCTTGGTCACAGAATGTTTTTATTTAAGTTTTCCTGCAAACAGACACTGACTTTTCTCATAATCCGAGAGAAAAAACGAAGACGTAAGTTAATCCTTGCATGTCGGTGAGAAATGAACCCCTCACTTCTAAGTGCGTGTGCGGATAGAAAACTTCTGATGAGAGCTACCATCTTTCATAGATGGCATTAATTTCCAATTGAGGTATCTCATGTCATATTTTACATGCACACTTTTTAATACTAAATTGAAGCTCATCTCAGGACTTAATGTTTAATGATTCTAAAAATTTTCTGTACAAAGATAGGCTTCATAACACCGTTTCAGAGCTGAGAAGTACTTCGTATAGGCAAGCGATATGGATGGCACAGGCTTAAACTTGTCATCTTTAAGAGACAAGATTTCAAGCAAGTTGGGCAAGCCGTCGGGGGACAAAAAGTCGAGTAAGACAAAGACACCCAAGGATTCTAAAGCTTCTAAATCAGCAAAGAAGTCTAAAGCCGCCACCAAAAACTCCGATGACGACGAAAATGACATTTTGAAGAAAGAAGCCTTGGCGCTAGGAGCTTCTGCTGAGGACGTAGCCTTAGTTGATGGCATTGAAGAAGGCGATGAGAGTGAGCAAGAATTCGCCAACGACGGGAAAACCGACAGCAAGCTTTCCTCTGAGGTCGCTGATTTCATGAAGGGCTTGGGTTTAGGAGACGGAACAATTCCTGAGATTGACGACAGCGACGTTCCTGAATTGGTTGAGGAAGTTGAGGAAATTGAAGAAGAGGATGCTGAAGAAGGAAGCAATGACGAAGTTGCTGAAAAGGAGTCTGAATCTGAATCCGAATCTGAATCTGAATCCGAAGCTGAGTCTGAATCTGAATCTAAATCTAAATCTGAATCTGAATCTGAATCAGAGTCCGAATCTGAAGATGAAGTCGATCAGGATGATGAAGCTGAAATCCAGGAAAAGGACTTGAAACTTTTATCCAATACAAAGAACGAAGATAAAATTGAGAACGTGGCTTCTGTCATTAGTGACAAATTAAAATTACCTGCTGTTACTCAATGGTATGATATTGAGACAGAGTCTGTACATGAGCCAGAAAAGTTGGACAGATTTGGTAGAGAAAGATTACTTGAAAGAGGAAAGAAGCTTCTTGATGAAGAAAATCAAACATACTTAACCGAGTTTGCATCGAATTCCCAGCAGAGTAAAGTCTTGTCTGACTTCTTGAAGAACGGTACCATGAACGATAAGATCTCTGCTTTAACCTTGTTAATTCGTGAAGCACCAATGCATAATTTAAAGGCATTTGACACTTTGGTAGGCTACTGTGAGAAAAAGTCGAGATCCGCTGCTTTGCAAGCTATTAAGGCATTCTGCGATTTGTTAGAGCATGATCTCTTACCCGATAGGAAATTGGTAGCTTTTGACAAGCAATTATTGAGAAGAGATCTCTCCGACAAGAAGTTGGCCATATACTACTTTGAGGATCATTTGAAAAAGGCATATTTTAAATTGATTACAATTTTAGAGCAATTGGGCCATGATCCTCTTGAGTACGTTAGATCAAATGTCATTAGACATGTTTTCTCCTTATTGAATTCCAAGCCTGAACAGGAAGTTAACTTGCTTCGTTTGGGTGTTAATAAGTTGGGAGACAATGATAACAGAGTTTCTTCCAAGGCATCTCACTTGGTTTTGAAATTAGAGCAATCGCATCCTGCTATGAAGCTGATTATAACAGATGCAGTCATTGATCTTGTTTTCCAATCCAATGTCGAGTACCATACTCAGTACTATGCTGTTGTGACGTTGAACCAAACAATTTTAACCAGAAAGGAAAGTGAGTTAGCCAACTCATTAGTAAAGACATATTTTGCATTATTTGAAAAGTTGTTAGTTGACACTGATCTGAACAATACGGAATCGACCGAAGACAAGACATTAGGAAAATCTGAAAAGGGAAGAAAGAATAACAGAAAGAACTTCAAGAAGGGTAAGAAGGGTGGTAAATCTGTTAAGCAAGAAAAGACAGAGCAAGAGGTTATCGAGGAAAAGCACAGTAAGTTGTTTTCGGCTTTATTGACTGGGTTAAACCGTGCTTTCCCATTTTCGGAATTGCCTGCTGAGGTTTACCAGAATCATTTGGACACTTTGTTCAAGATTACCCATTCCACAAATTTCAACACATCTGTTCAAGCATTGGTTTTAATCAACCATATCATCACACAACAAGGTCTCAATGCTGATAGATACTACAAGACATTATACGAATCGTTATTGGATCCAAGATTGGTCCAATCTTCTAAGCAGGGTATTTACTTGAACTTGCTTTTTAAGTCATTGAAGAATGACTCTGAAGTCAACAGAGTTCTTGCCTTCGTCAAGAGAATAGTGCAAATTTGTACTCATTGGTTGAATATTGGAGCCATTGCAGGTATGATTTTCTTGCTTATGGAATTATCAAAGATCTTTCCCCAAGTTTCTGACTTGATGATTGACTTTGCTTCTCGACCTGACCCTGAGGAAGACGCACAAGACGAGGATCAAGGCAAGGAAACAGAAAAGATAGACGATGCACAAGAATACGACCCAAGAAAGAGAGACCCCAAATACGCCAATGCTCAAAAATCATCTTTATGGGAATTGACACAATTCGTCAACCACTATCACCCAACCGTTGCTACCTATGCCACTTCTCTTATGAATAACGAGTCTCAGGCTAAACCCGATTTGGGGTTGTTCAGCTTGGCCCACTTTTTGGACAGATTTGTCTACAAGAATGCTAAGCAAAAGCCTGTAACAAAGGGTTCCTCTATTATGCAGCCCCTTGGAGGTGCTCATACAGGTTCTTTGTTGGTGAAGGCCACTAATGTGATGAGTACTGAGGTTCCCGCCAATACCGTGGACTGGTTGAACAAGAAGATTGAAGACTTGAGACCCGACGAGAAGTTCTTCCATCAATACTTCACATCCAAGGCTTCCAAGAACAAGATCAAGGGAGAGGACGCTGGAAAGAAGGAAGAAGATGATGCAGACATGGGAGACGATGAGATCTGGGAAGCCTTGGTTAAGTCCAAGCCAGAGGTTGATGGAGATGACATGGATGAAGGGTTCTCTGACTTTGATGATGCTGATTTCAGTGACATGAGCGATGGAGAAGAAGAGCTAGAAAAAGAGGAAGAAGAAGAGCCAGAATTTAAAGATGGAGATTTGGCTGAATTTGAACAAAATGAAGATGATGATGAGGAAGAAGCTGCAAGTGACGAAGAAGATGCGGTGTTTGGTATTAACGAAGAGGACGAATTGAGCGACTCCGAAATCAACATACTCCCTGCGGGGCCGTTAGAAAGTGAGAGTCTGGAAGAAGAGGAAGAGGAAGAAAAGGTTTCAGACAGGAAGAGAGGCAGATCACAATCCGGAAAGAAGAGCAAGAGGGCCAAGCTCAGCGAAATGCCAGTGTTCGCTTCTGTTGATGATTATGCCCAGTACCTTAACTCCGAAGACGATGAGTATTGAAAGAGAACAATTATTAATAGAGTTCGTAAATAATTAGGAATGCATTATATTACACGCCTTAGCCATTGACGTTAAATCTACACATTTCGGGGAAGACGCCACTCACCGTGGAGGAACACTAGTTATGCTTGCCCAACCCGAGTACCCGTTCAAATACCGGTTTGCCTTGTAAAAAGACGTATGTCAGTTGCCTTGCAGGAAGTTGCTTTTTTGCGAAGTTCGCTCATCCCGCATTGTTCCGAAATATGGCATTTGAGATGCATTCGGTAATTGTACGCAGTCACTCAAAAATATGTCTAGAGGAATTGGGTGATCAATGGTGTGACAAATTTCCCAATCACTAACACATTTGGTTTTGAAATTGCTGGGGTGTGATATGGGGAAACCGGTGCTCTTCCAATAATGCCGCCTGTACGGCGAAACAAGACAGACTGAAAGGGAAAACAAACCCACTGAAAAATTATCCGCTCGGGTACAAATCATCACCGTTCTTCTCTACACTCCTCATTACACCAATACTCTACTGTGGATACCTAAACCTCAACCTTGTCGCTCCGGTGACTCGAAATCTCTGCAGTATTGCGCCAACGCTACTAGTGAGAAAAATGTGTTTCTTTGGCAGAGTTCCTTACATGGTTCTGCGCCAACATACAGGTTACAATCCCTTTTTTGCTATGACGGAAACTCATCTCACCGCCCGCAGTTTTCTACTTCCTTTTATCAGATGTTCCATGAGAATTGTATGTTCCATGAGAATTGTAAAGATGTTGGGTTGAAGAAACCCAGCAGTGTAAATAGCCAATAGCAGAGTACGCATGGAAATTCATCCACTATGTACACCACTATGTACTCGGCCGTGTTTCTATACGTTTTCGTGTATGGAGTGTACTAAACGGTGTATGCACAAAACGGTTGCTAAAACGTTCAACTAAACCCTGGTGAAGGTGGATGCACGGCGTGTCTCTGTCATGATTGTTGTGCGTTTGCCCAGAATATAGAAACGGGCTGGGAAGGTACAAAGGAACAGTACGGGTAAGCCTCCACATGGCGAAGCAAAGGTTCGTACTTATATATGGGGCTATTTCCTGATGGGATGGGGGTGATGAGCCTTTTCTATCACATTCTTATTTCGAACTTTATAATTCAGCATAGTACTGAAAGTGCAATCATAGACAACCGCAAGCACTCTCAACTTATTAAAGTGCTTTATAGTGGAATAAAGGAAGAAAGTACATCATTGAAGTTTTGTTCTTTTTCTCTTTAAAAAAGGGCCCGTCCGTAACCGCTTCTAACCGTTAATTTTGCGGTCTACAATGAGAGACCTCCACGCAATCTCCCACCAGTACGACATCTCCGCCTTCGGAAGCACTAACTGCGGAAAGTCAAGTCTTATCCAAAGGTACATCCACGGCAGATTTATTGACGATGTCGACCCCTCCGTCCAGGATTTGTACACTAAGTTCAGAGATGATCTCAGCCCTGTAACCATCTTGGATACAGTTAACGTTCTTGAAGGTTACTCTGACTCCAGCAAAACGCAAATCAAAAATTCCAAGGGGTTCATGTATGTGTATTCGATTGTCAACAGAGAATCATTCGAGTTCATTGAGGAACTTCACTACAAATTACAAATATTATGGGGCCTAGAATCCCCAATGCCTCCTATAGTTCTTGTCGGAAGTAAGTGCGACTTGGACATGGAAAGACAGGTGAGCACTTTGGAAGGAAAGGAGATGGCTATGAAATTGGATGCAATTTCCTTTCAGGAAGTGAGTTCTCTTTGGGGAACACATGTGGCGGAAGCATTTGAGTCATTGTTATCGGTAGTATCTAATAGTCCATCGTCGCAAGAGAGAGAACCTTCGGAAGATGGTAACACCGAGATCCAACCGCAAGAAGTCGTCTCGCTCCAACAGATGCTCTTATCACCGGTGGTCTCCATCAACGAAGTGGATGCCACCACAAGAGTAGTACGCAGTGAGGAGATGGCACCCGTCGAGGACGCCAACCCTGCTACAGACAGTTCTTCCCTCACCGAGAAAACTGTAGTCACTGGAGATCAGTGCAGTGTCAGTTCGGAAAAAAGGAACACTAAACGAGCTCAGAAGTCCACTAAAAGCCGAAGGAGCACAAGGCATTCCAAATCCTGCTGTGTCATCATGTAAAGTCGTATACGCATAGAGTTCCTCCTGACGAGGGAGTTTAACAATACTTGGTTATTTGGGATAATTTGAGGAAATCGCGGGGCGATAATAATGGTTAATAGAAATATTATTTATAGAGTCTAATGGTACGGAAATCACTACGGCATTGCCATATTAACTCAAACGGTTCTCGTAAGCCTGTCTGGTAATACAAAGGCGATCATTGTTGGTTTCCGGGGAAATTAGAATAAAACAGTCGATCCATCAAGCCTATTGTTCTAACTACTGAGGGTTTCGGAAAATCATCAGGTAATACTATTGTAAGTTTGCACTAAAGCCGAAAATAAAACACAGAACTATTCTAGAGAAGCCGGCACACAAATTAGACACAATAAAACACTGTTCATGATGTGCAATATACGAGAATCCTCACAAAAATTAATAAACAGGAGCCCCAGCAGCAATGTGGGAAAACCCACGAAACTGCTCCTGTAGTTCCGAAGCAAGCACAGTTTCCACAGGAGTTAATCTGGGAGTTTCAGATGTGAATTCCTTATCAAAGTTAGAATAGTCGTGTTCCGACGAAACTTCAGGCAAGTATGGGGGTTGGATACGCAAGTTCAACACATCGTCAAAGTTAACATCGCTGAAATATGTGTGCTCCATAATTTCAAGTGCGTCCCTTTCACTGCTACCCAACCGCTGTGTAGGATCTTTGGTCAATAATGCCTGCAAGATCAACACTGTTTGCTTAGGCATGCTAATGGGGTACATGACAGGATCATGTTCAATAGCATTGAAGATTTCATCTTCATCATCACCCTTGAAAGGAGATTGGCACAATAACATCTGGAACAACAAGACCCCAAAAGCCCACCAATCAACACTTCTGCCATACAGCTTACCAGCGATGATTTCAGGAGCCATGAATTCTGGAGTACCACAGAATGTGCCTGTAGATCCTCCATGCCACATATTCTCCTTGCACAACCCATAATCTGCTATCTTGATGTGACCCTGAGTAGTTAACAAAATATTATCCAACTTCAAATCGCGGTACACAATTCCATTGTCGTGGAAGTACTTGAGTGCCAATAACACTTCACATGCATAGAACTTTGCCCGCTTAGCAGAGAATCTAGATTTCTGAATGTGCCACATTAAATCACCCCCAGAAATGTATTCCATCACAAAATAAATACGATTCTCTGTTTGGAAACAACAATGTAAGTTAAGCAAAAATGGATGGCCCTGCTTGTTGGCAGTCAAAAATACTCTCTTCTCGGACTTAACACTCTCAATTTCGTCATTCTCAACAATAAAGTCTTTCTTCAAAACCTTAATGGCACAAAGCTTCTGAGACTTTCTGAACTCAGCTAACATAACCTTCCCAAAATTACCTTTACCCAAGACAGCTAAAAACTGGAAATCGTCTAACCCAATTCTTGGCTTCCGTGGTTTTCTTCCGCTTGATGAAATCGATTGTGCGTGGTGATGGCTACTCTTTCCATATTGGGTACCGCCAGTTAACATTTCGGCCTGGGAAGAATATGGCATTTGTTGTTGGGCCTGTTGCTGTTGTAATTGTTGTTGTAATTGTTCTCGTTGAAGCTGGTCCTGCTGTTGGATTTGATGAAATTGCTGTTGTTGATGTTGTTGATGTTGTTGCATTTGCTGCATTTGTTGCATTTGCTGTTGTTGATTATGCTGCTTCACCTGTTGTTGTTGTAAATGATCCTGTTGTTGTTGTAAATGATCCTGTTGTTCCTTGAAATGAGGATTGTAGTGAGCTGCTTGTTGATAATCATCACGATACGATGCTGTTGTTTCTTGGACCTTCTCGTAATCAAATCCTTGAAATTGATCATATCTTGAGTGCCGGTTCTGTGCATCGGAAGCAGGCCCCTCTGTAGGTAATTTGCTTTGGGCTGGTTCGCCTAGTCCCTGAGATGACACATCTGCATCGGTGACTGTGATTGGAGGGGCAACTCTTTCACGAGGAGGAGAATATGGAGATTTGACAGGCTGCTGAGGCAAGTTCGATTTCTTGGTGGGTAATGACGTCTGATATCTTTCCTGTTCGTCAAACTGACCACTTGTCCTCTTTTCGTTGTGGGATTCGGCCAATGTAGTACCAGAGGTAAAAGTTGAAGCCTTGCTTGGCGATAAAGGTGGTTTCTTAGTTGTGGTGGAAGCACGAGCAGATTGAATAGTCATAAGAATTGTGTTTGCCATTTCCATAGACATACCACAAAAGTCAGGAACCAAATGAGTACATTGGGCATGGCACATGACACCGCACTCAGTACACTTTCTGACGTTCTTCTTACCCCAAGGTAAGATGTAACCACAGTGGCAACACCATTTGGTACCATGATTGGCAACTGGCTCAAATCTATGCGGAATACGGTGCTTAAGTTTCATTTCATCGCCATTATCAGTGCTTGGCTTTGAAATACACTTGGTAACCACTTTCTGATAGCACTTCTTGTGGCAAAGAAGACGACAATCCTGACATTGGAAACCAGTGTAACGCACAAACTCTCCACAGAGCGCACAGCACATAATGTTGTAGAATTGTTTTTGAACAAAGTGGTGGCCATGCTGTTCAAACACCTCTTCCTTCTTGTGTCTGATGGCACCTTGACGAGCAGGGCCTCTGCCAAAATTAGGCTTGCTCTGTACATTGGTTTTCTCAAATGAGAAACTGACTAGAATTTGGCCCACGGGTTCCAAACTTAACCAGCTCGTCAATTGAACTTTTCCGCTTGGTGCTGTGGAAGTTGCAGATAACGAGGTGCTAGAACTACCTTTGCTCGTTGGATATGGGCTCTCCAAAGATGTACCAAAGGATTCACGTTTTTCGAAACCACCCTGTTGCAACTTAGTTGCTGAAGCCCATTGGTCTGGACCTTGTTCCATCGCAAGCTTACGCTTACGGATATCTTCCATAATATCAGATATCAATACCCATTGAATTGCAATAGGGTATACTTGACTCCCCGATTTATCGAACACAGCCAATTCAATTTCATTCCCCTTGTCAATTTCAATGACAAATTCATCTGTCCATCTATCGTTCTTTGAATTCTTGGTTCTTGCTCTTTCAACATCGTCAACTTTAATTTTTACGAATGTTTCAAGTTTCTTAGCAGGAGCTGTAGTGTGGTCCACGTCCCTGACACAATTAATGCTGATATAGAGCTTACCAGATGTGGGTCTTCTGGAGTATCCCCCTGTGTCCGCGATCTCCATATCGCGATTAGCATCGTCGAAGTCAATGTGCATGTTCTGGTACTTTTTCAACGACATAGTCAACAACTGGATACGATGGTCGCTCTCCTGCTTGCTGCCCTCGGCCGCATTGGAGCTCGACTTATCACCATCCATCAAGTACAACTGCGAGATCTTCTGGTTGGCCGCACGGTACTGATTTTCGACTTGCAACTTGAACTGCAACTGCTGTAACATGTACTGGATCTTGTGGCCCAAAGACGGACATTCATACTTGATAATGTCAAGACGTGTGTACAGCGGGTCTCTGTTTTCCACTTGCTGTTGCAGCAACAGAAGTTGTTGGTTTTGAGGATTCTGATGTTGCATCTCAGGCAGATTTCCCAAATTGGAGTTTTTCATCGACAACTTGGCCAACGTCTGCTGGAGATAGTCTATATTTGCTTGAGTTTCTCGGATCTGAGTGTTGCACTTCTGGATCATTTCGGCCGTGGTGTACTTGTTTTTCAACGACTGGAAGCCCTGGATCATGTTCTGCTGCACTTTGATCTTATGCTCAATTTCGCTCATCACCTGTTCCGTGCTTTTGGGCTGTTGCAGCAGCAGCAGCGTGTGCTGCTGGGGCAGTTGTTGCTGGTGATGCTGTTGTTGGAAGGGCTGCATAGGAGGTCCTGACATGGGAAATAACTCAACTTTCACAGCAAAGTATTCACAATAAGGCTGTGCAAACCAACTCTATACTGTTTTTAGGATGGGACCTTAGAATTCTCGAAGTACCTGAAAACCCTGGAAATAACAACGAAACCACTAACTATATGTATATATATATATATATATGTATGTATATATATATATATATATTTATGTACTTATATAGTAATATAGTAATATAATAATACAAGATCAAATCTATGTATAACTATATTTATATATGCTCAGGTTTCAAGATTTGTGTGTGTGTTCCAGGGGTCGTAGAACTCCGGCGAAAAAATTGTAAGATTGGCTTGCCGAAAACAAAAACGCTCAAGTAGGTGTCTGTGTCGCCAGATCTCTGCGTCACTGGCTTCTGGAACTGTTTCCTCCTACCACTAGAGCGTTTCCAGAAGATCAAAGCAAAGTTACTGTCGATTCACTTTCTGATAAACTTATTGTTCGCAGGAGGTGGGCGTTTGTTTACAAAAATAGAGTATAGAGCTCTGTTGTATCATGTGATGTATCATGTGACCTCAATTGTTCAGCTTATATTCTTGGACCTATGTTTTATGTTGATAAGATTGTTGTATTAGTTGCTCAAACTTCTGTATTTGTAATTATTGTATTTAGACTATGGCAAAGATCTGCGTTGGTATTATCTATCGTATGAGTAGTCATAATTTCGGTGCAGTATAAGTGACCCAGTACAAGTGGCATTTGTTGGTGAAATCGAAATTAGTTACGTCATCATATAAAAGAAGTTGTATTGTTTGACAATTATGACATTATATTTTTGGCTTTTAAAGCTAATACACTTTGGACAACTCTAAAAGCACACATAAATTGTATCTGATTACTTAAGTAATGAGTGCAAATTTTGTCTATTATAATGTGCTATTTCTTGCATAATTTGTAAGGCCTGTCAATCCATTAGATCCATTCTCCACACAAACTGAATATGGTAGTTCATGTCCATTTACCAGTAAATATCGTTTAAATAGCTGAGATTCTTAAATTGCACCAAAAGAGGTTTAAATGATAAATTTCCATTCTTCCCTTCACTCTTGAAGATATTGCAATAAAGTGCCTTATTTCGTGCCGCATCGACAGTTGCAATCGGGAACAGGACAGACGTAGTGCTTAGAGAACCATTCCTCGGCGTGATATGCGTGATAACCATGGCTGCAGTTCAAACAGAAACTGAACCACTCACGGAACCGGTTCTCAATCTTATTACCCAACGTAGTCTCTGAGAGCGTTTCGTCCGTATCAAATGGAATTGGCGTACCCAATGCCAATAAGCAAATGGAGCAACGAGGTAATGGTGCTCCACAGTGGGGACACACTTTGAAATCTGTTTGTTTGCGAGTATTCAGAAGGTTCATCTTGTTGAACTGTTTGATAAGTATAGGATTGTTGCTTGCATTAGTCTTAGACTTGCCGCCCGAAAACCTGCCCTTGGAAATGTTCTTATTGCACCGGATGCATTGTAGGTATACCTGTTTGGATGGGGGGGCAATAGTCACTTCTCCAGAAGAAGATTTGGAGAGTTTGGCTCGTGCAACATCGAATTTTGCACGGAACTTGAATAACTTCCAGCTATTTAAAAGCTCCCTATAGGAGTCGGCCCAGTGTTCCACTCGCTCATCTTTGAAATACCGGGGTGACGCAAACGACCCTATTAATGCTGCAGTTTGAATATCACTAGTTCGGTCCACATAACTTTGTAATAACGTGACACCCCTAGGAGTAATCCCTGTCAATATCAAACCCTCTAATTCTCCCTTGCTCACAACACTTTCTGCAATTCTGTTCAAATACACCGTCAAATCCTTGTCTGAAAGGAACCGAAGGGCAATACCAAGTCTCTCTCTTAATGGAAGTGAATGTTCATCAAGCACATCCCACCAGTCGTTGTCCGCTATAAAGGCAAAGATAGCACGCAAGTATGGATCATCCAAGTCACTAGCCATTTTGCGACACTGATCTTTCCAAGGGCTATTAAAATTCGAATCCTTGTACGCCAAATATCCCGCCACTGCCGTCGACATAATGCGCAACCTCTCCTTAGACGAATTGGCCAATATCTCTATAGCTCTTGGGACATCTCCATGGAAAACGGCCCACCCAGCGGCCTTCTCAACATATCCCAATTCAATTAAAACATTGAGTCTTTCGTCAAGTTCATCCTCAGTGAAATACCACCCGGATACCATAAGACAAAGTTTACGCTGGGACTTTTTATCGCTTGAATTGTGTACGTTTATCTTTGCCGTTTTACCTTTCTTCGCCACAATAGATTTTACCGCCTGCGCAAATTGGTGTTCCATATTTTTAGTGTCAGTTTTATTAGGCATCATGCTTTTTATCTCTTCGGCACCTTGCCAAATACCGAAGACACCTTGGAAACCTAAATCTACGCCATCACTGATCATAGTACCCTTGTCCAAGGACTTCTTGGCTAAACTTATCCATTTCCAGGTATTCCTTAAAAATAGTTGCCGACTCAAAGCATTTGTATTTTCCAAGACCAGAATATTGTCTTCACAATTGACCCCATATCCAAGCTTTGCTCTTTGGAGAATGATATGGCATATATCGTTCTTAATGACCTCGTTAACATTTAAGAACTTCGTTAACGGAACATAATCTTCTTCTTCTTCATAACCCTGCAAACTGCTTCCTAATCTTCCCCTAGTTACGGGATTCCTGTTTTCTCTTGCGAATACCTCTGACCCATTGAAACCCGCAACACTATCGTCGTCGACAACTGAAGACCCAATATCCTCAGACATTTCCGTCTCGCTCCCTCTTCTGAGCTCCTCTAAGGGGTCAAATCCCCCGGTCAGTTTCTCTGCGTCGTTACCGACTCCCAAAGACTTGGGAGAGCGCTCGTCGATCAACTTGGAAGGAATATCGTTTTCATAATCTATAAATTTGGACTCCGAGCCATCTGGTCCAACGATAGTGAAGGAATTGTAAGAATTGAAGTCTATGCCCTCAATGCACTCGACTACCGGCATTCTGAAGACAGAACCTCCTTGTCGCATGCAGATAAAGTTGGTCGATGTTCTGCAGACTGTATCAGGCGAATAATCGAATGAAATGACCCTCTCGTAGTCCGTTTTAATGTCGAACACGTATGACACAAGTAAAGAAGTCTCTGTGTGTTTGAACAAGTTATATGCCTGTGCCTTCAAACTTTGTACCGTAGGATCATCCTTGGTATATTTCTTTACGTTTGGACTCGTAGTGAAGGTGGGAACCGCGTTGACAACGCCCGTATTCCATCTCCGGATTAAGTCTCCGTTGAAAAGAGCTGCAAACTCCCCCCTTCTCACGGTCGAGTGTCGGATACAAGTGTGTAAGTTCCGTTTGGACGAACGGTCACTGAGCAACTTGTCGAATTGCAACACTGGTGTTTCCGTACTACTAGTACTTGAAATTGCCGTTATCTTACTACCGGAGGTGATTTTCCTACGGTCCCACACCACCAACGTGCCGTCGTCGCCGTACGATGTGAAGTACCGCGAATCGAGTGGGTTTATACATGGCCCAAACGGGCATTTTGTCGACAAGTGGAATGCAGGGTGCTCCAGTCGAATATCGACCTCGCGAATGTACTTGTACGCTCCGCACAACAAGCTAGTTTCCTTGTCAGGGTAGAAGTCGACCGATAATATGGGGTCGTTGGGGAAGTAATTATACACTGGAGCTCTCTTGGTGTCGTGCAGACTTAATTCGATGGTTCCACCCGAGGTCATTCCCCCACGCGAAAACTGCTCCAAGTTCCATATCTGCAACGAGCTGTCGACACGGCCCTTATCGAATCCGGCGGCCACCAAGTTCTTACCGTTGAACGAAAGTGAGTTGCACGGCCTCTGTTGCTTGGGCCGCAATTTGACTGTGGTCGACGGGTTGTTGATGTCGAAAATGGAAACTGTACCGTTCAACGAGCCGACACCGATCAACCCCTTATGGCCCGCGGAGTACGACATGCACTGGATATTATCGAAGCCATGCTGCTCTCTGACTTTAACCATGTCGTTTGTCTCATTGCGCTGAGGGTCGTCGTGCGTGGTTTGGTGTATGGACACCTCGTCGCCAAGCGGCGACACAGCAATGAACTGCTGTTCGTAGCCCTCGTCCCAGCCGAGCGCTCTGACTATGGATCCACTCATAGATTTGCAGATATGTGTAATGGACGGAGTGATATGGTATGAATTTAGGTCGAGTGGTAGTTGGTGTAAACTGGATTGATTTTTTCGTACCGCGAATTTGGAGTCCAGATTTATCACGTATTACTGTTTCACTACCACTTACTGTTTCTAGGGATTACTGTTTGTAGTTTTAATGTTAATGCCTCCGTAATAGTATTGCTTCCAGGGATTACTTTTCCAATACTAAGGTGAATGCCACCTTAATATTATCTTAATGTACGCTTCCCATAGTAACTGGTACACCCACATATAGTTAAATTGTTACTGCCAATCATTTCCTTCGTGTTTACGTTATTCGCTAACACCGTAACCAGAGTTAACTCTAATTCGCTATGCTATTTGTTATCAATGGCACTGTGGCATTCTTTTAATTGTAGCCAACACAATAGTCTGTAATCCACAAAGTGCAGTGCAATAGCGATCAGCTAAATCTTGAATATTTTCAAGACTGATATTATCTACTGCAGTCTTAGGGACTATTGCCTGGTAGTAATCGCCAATATGACTGAACTTGATAATGGCTTCCATATTCTACTCTAATATTTATCACATGATATAAAGTCATACTATACTTGAGTGCTATAAAGGGGTATCTTACAGTTCCACGCCCGGACAGTCTCGCCCTTTCAACTGGAAGGAACAGTTTGTTGAATAATAATTACATACATATTGTGATATCTCCTTTGTTAGTATTTATTAGACAAAATGCTAGACGAAAAGTATATTATATGATTAATATGATTAAAAAAAGCCTTGGGAGCGACGCGGACAACCAAGTGCCATGCCTTAAGCATGGACTTCGACTTCGGCCTTCTTGACCAAATAAGCAAGTATGTTAAATAATGTGTCGAACGATTTTGACGAACCTTTGACCTTGGCCACATGCACAACTGAACTATTAATCAAGTCCAATACGTCAATCTTGAACTTGAGGCTTCTGCCAAAGGCCGAGTGAGATGGAATGGTTCCAGAAATAACACAGAACTCCTCATCGATGTCAACTTCGCTAATGGTTCCCTCTAAAAGTTTCAATTCCAAGTGGTTCCGAAATACCTTCATCAACTCATCTGAGCCCAACGTGGAATGAATGTCCCTCGTCGGGGTAGCGGGTGCAGATGAATATTCGTTGCCCATATTGAGCAAATCTTCGCCGTGGGATGCAAGAGATAATGGCGACGCATCACTGGAGGGAAGGTTTCGTTCCTGAAGCTCACCTCCAGGGCTATTGGTCAACGAACTGAAAAATCTCTTGAACCAATTGGTCTTACGTGGAACGTTAGGATCATATCCAACACGAGAAGTCACACTAATACGAGAGAATCTATGTGCCTTCTTTGCATTCTCTGATCCTCCACTGCTACTCCCAAAAGAAATAGGTGTTTTGGGAGACGCAGTAAGATGCAGTGGCTGACCTTGAGGCTTGGGTGGAGCATTTCTCTTTGCCTTTAAGCTCAACTTTCTGAATAATGTTGAAGCCTTTGTTCCAGCCTCCTTCTTTATAGAAATAGGGGGAAGCAATGGCTTGTCGTTCTCTTGACGCTTCTTGTCCCCTTCTGCCGTGTACTCAAAGTCAACACCCTTCACCTTAGGAGTATTGCTGTTGGTTCTTTCTTCTGTCGCATCAAGAGATAATTTCTTGGTGCTGAAAATTTGTTGGGATCTGGATTTCTTTGAAAGCGAGATATTATCCGAATACAGGTGTACTACTTGATGTTGGTGCAAATCATCCTCTGTAAGATCGTTATCACTGAGATCGTCTGCAAATTCGTCATCATCATCTTCTTCTTCTTCTTCCTCTTGTTCTTCCTCTTCTTCTTCATCATCAAAAGCTCTGCCAAGCGAATCATTCTTGCTGTTGTTGGGATCCTCATTTAAAGTGGACTCTGAAAGGGAGCTCTTGTCTAAAATATCCAGTGCTTGATATGGGAATGTGCTATCAGCCTCGTTAACAGTCCTATCGTTACTGCTGTCTAAGTACTCTCTTGAATTGTTGTTACTAGACACAACACGGGGGTTAGCTTTGTTCAACTTTCCAACTTGAATATTGCTGCTGCTAACAATGTCAAAGTTTGAAAATTCGGACATGTTGGTATGCGAAACATCAATAACCGACTTATTCTTAGAGTTGCAAGACTTAGACATAGTATAGAGTGTCATAACAGGACCTTGACTGTCTGTCTGTGAATTCATATCATCCAGAATGGCATTCATCATCAACTTCGAAGTAGTAGTATCATGGTTCAGTGAATCAACATTGACATTGGTAAAACTATCTCCATAATCGGAAGATCCAAAGGTAGTTGAGGCAATGGCAGCAGCTGTAGAGCTATCCAAAATTCCTATACCCAACCCAAGTGACTCATGGTTCTTCTCAATGGATATATCATCATCATGACGGGCAGTCTTCTTTTTGTGCTGAGGACGGTGAACCACTGTCCCTGTATCTGAAGGTAAACGCATACCAATTGGTGACACGTTTTTTGAGGACAAGTCAAGACCGTTTTCAGAAGACACAACCACAAATTGATCCTCATGTCCAGCTGATGAAGACAGCCTCAGTTGAACCTTGCATTCGTTTGGATTTGGCGTAGTATCCTCGGGAACAGTTGCCATAATGGACGTAGTCTCCGCTTCTTCAAGGAATTTCGTCATTGAAAACCTTGAAAATCTAACATTAGGAATTAAATCCATCTTATTATTGGCAGTTGGTTCTTGTTGCTGTGGCATCCTCTTGGACTGCTTCTGTGACTCTATCTGGGTGAAATAATCCTTGCTGGTTTCTTCCGATATCTTCAAGTATTGGCTTAAATTCCTTGAACTTGAAGTCTTAATGGCGCCACTGAAACGGGAAGAAGTTAATTGAGGAGCTGCGGGAGGTTCTAATGCAAGAGAAGATTGAGCTAATGGTACCTCTTCCTCCCTATCTTTATCCGCACTCATTTGAATACTCTCATTTCTCATCTTGGAAGCTTCAGTCTTGCTATTCTCTCTATGAAGAGGTTCCTCGCATTGCTTACTTTCATCCAAGTTTGGCAATTCAGACAAGCGCAGTGCATGGGAGCCCTTTATATCAATTCCCAATTTATGCAAGACAGTTGATGCTTGAGTATCTTGAAGCTTTTCATTGCGTCTTTTCAAGGAAGCGTATGAAGGAGTTGTATATGTCTTGGCTCTTAATAATGAGTTTTGTCTGGGATCTAACGATGAAACACGACCGCTGTTATAAATCGGCTCCGTCATATTTCTTTGACTCAGCAACTTAGCAAGTGCATCCCTCTGCTTTTCTAATAGTACGATTGATTGACGCTTCCATTCGTCGCGTTCCTTGCCTTCTAGAATTTCTTCAACTTGTTTACCAAAGTTGAAAATAGATATTGAAGTCATATCCCTTGCTATATTCTTCTCATTAGGGATTGTGTTTGTACCTGTTTCCTTAACCTCCTTTACTTCCTCTTCGTCAATTACTTTTTGAGGATTATTAGTTGTCTCAATTGATGAAGCATTCCCTTGTTCGCTTACCAAGCTATGCAAAGTTCTTGTACTTCCGGTTTTCTTCATTACTGTCTTTCTCTTATTAAATGAGTTCGACGCTTTGAATGAAAAATTACCTTGGGTATCTTTCACCTTTGTTGGTGAATAGTTGTTGGAGGACGAAACCGTGTTTGTAATGTTGGACAAGACTTTCTTTGGCGGTGATGAGGCCTTCACATGATGTGTGGTAAGTGGGTGCGATCCTGAAGTTGGATGAACAGTAACCAATTTTGTTGGCGAAACAGATAGCAAGCCTGTGGGGGGTTTAACGGTCTTATTATTTGATGACAGGTTGGGAACTGGAACCAGTGGAACTGCGGAAATTATTGTTGTCAAATCTCCCGTATTATGATCAACGACTGTGGTTCTTGTGATGGATTTTGATTTAGGTAGCGAAGAAGGTTTACGATCTGACAGGAAGCCATCTTCAGCATTTGGTAAAGCAGGAGTCATAGCATGCTCATTTCTATATTTCATGAGTAGGAAATAGAACATCTTTTCAGAACAATTTGCAGGCGAGAGCAACTTTTTTATTATTGTTTGTTCATCACAATTATGAAAGAGAACAGATAAGTTCTTCAAGATTTCCCTATCGATTAAATCCACTGAATCGATGGGCTTTAAGTTAATTCTCTTAAAGTCAATTGAATTAAGAGATGTACCAACCAGGTTGGAGCGTGGTTGTGGGGGATCGGGGTATTTTGTTAATAAGGGATGCTTTAAAATGCCTTCAATGGTGATTCTGTCATTGGGGTTCACTTTCAACATTTTCGAAATTAAGTCTTTGGCCTCCCATGATAATTCAGGGGGCATAAGGAATTTACCATTTTGAACCTTTATAAGTAAGTTTCTAATGTTTTCATCGTCGAACGGTAAATGGCCTGTCAAGAGAGCGAACAAAATGATACCACAGGACCAGATGTCTGAGGGTGCTCCGTGATAGTTCTTACCAGCTACAATTTCAGGGGAAGCATAATGCGGGGAGCCACAAGATGTTTCCAATAACTTCTCACGAACTTCTAAAGCAGCCATTCCGAAATCAGCGATTTTGATCACTTTGTCAAAGTCGAGCAACAAATTCTCAGGCTTCAAGTCTCGATGACAAATGTTGAACTGGTGGAGATAGGAAATCCCATTTATGATTTGTTTGAAGTAGTTGATTGCCTCCAGTTCACTTAATTTCCCTCTTTTGATCAAATAGTCAAACAATTCACCTCCTTCGATGTATTCGAGAATCAAATAGAGGTCATTCTTGTTTTCCCACACATCATAAAGGCCCATGATGTTTGGGTGCAGAATCAACTTCATGATGATGATTTCTCGCTCAATACCATAGGGCAACCTGTCCAGTTGGCCCTCTCTCTTGTACTTTGGGTTTTCCAATTTTTTGAAGTTGGATTTAGGGACAATCTTAACGGCAGCCAATTTCCCAGTGTGTACGTTCTTAGCGAGTCTGACTCTTCCAGTGGAGCCTCTGCCCAAAGTTCTACCTAACTTCCATGGTCCCACTCTGTTCTGCGTCTTGCGCTTCTTAGTGGAGTTGTTGGTGATAGTGGAAATCTGGGATAATCGCTTGGTGGCATTCGTTACAGACTGCACCACGCTGTCGATGTGGCTTGTTGTGTTATTGGCATCGCTCTCTGGGAATACGTGCTTTTCTGCAGAAGAAGATCTATTGGAATGGGCGTTGGCGCTGGACACCACTGTAACAGAAGGAGCCCTGAAGCCATGGTCATGGCTATGGAGATGTCCCGGCTGGAAAGGGACCAGGACCTGAGCCTTTGCTGCAGACATTCTTGGAGAGACAACTGGCGAACTCTTTGGTATAGCTGCGATAATATAGCGGTTCTCAGGACCTACCGTCGAGTTTTTCTCAGAGTGTGGCAGTCTTAAAGTAGTGAACGAACGGCCCTGTGCAATAAACGAGTGTATGGGCACCAGTAGTGGTGAGTTAAATCAAGTAGAAGAAACAGCAGAGCAGAGCACAGCACAGTTGCACTGATGCAGAAGGCTTGTCTAAGGATCTTAATCAAGGAAAACGAAATCAAAAACGAAAACGAAAACGAAAACGAAAATAGTCAAGAAGGACTAAAACAACAAACTGTGTTTCTTTCCACGGACTTCAAAACAGACTGAGTGCGCGTATGCGTTTCTAAGTATATGGACGAAGAATAAAGCGTACTTGGCCGTATGGTGTAGAGCGTCTGTGTCTAATTAATTGTACAGTTGAGATTGGCGTTTTTTTGGCGGTGAAATTTTGTTTATTTGTGTTCCTGCACCCGCTGCCCTCCAACTTACGTGCTTGGGGAAGGGGATTGGCGGCAGGAACACGAAACGTTTCAAGTACAGACAGAGAAGCAGTGGGAAGTAGGAAGTAGGCAGTGGGAAGTGGGAAGTGGTAATACAAGCATCGCTTGTACGGATGCGGGTGTGGACGACAAGCGTCTGACGTATGGTGATACAAAGGAAAAAGTTATCTTTTTACGCGTATTATGTAGAATAAAATACTTTTATGGGTGCGGTCCAGTTGAGAAATTAAAAATATACCGTCGATTCTTCCTTCTGTTTGGATTCTACGATGGCCGGTGTCTGCTGTTGCTGTTACTGTTGCTGTGGGCAGCTGTCGGCACTACAACAGAGATAAGGCCATCTACTAACTACAGTATCTGTTTAAGCTATATAATGTGCTATTGATCTGTTGTTTGTAGCTGATGGGGAGGTTTTCGTTACTGTGCCAGTGTTGTGGTTGCTGAAGCTACGACTACTTCTTATTATTGTTATTATTATTATCATCATAAATATTATTAAGAGTCTTATTATTGTTATTATTATAAATACTGTAAATACTATTATCAGTATTATTAGTAATTTACCATCCTTACTGTCCATTCCGATAGCTGTACAATCTGACTCCTGTTTAATGCGCTTTTAGCTCCGACCACCATTGTTGCCAAGGAAGCACTGTATGGTGACCCTTGTTCTGTTTCTTTGGTGTACTACGGAAACACTACTGATGGCACTACAGTCTCCTGCACTGTGACATACAACCTGCACTTTCTAGACACGAATGTTCACCGGAGGAATGTCGTGTTGGCTGTACCACCATACAAACACGGATCAGGGAACAGATCAAGGCTAATTTGGCTGATCCGATACCATAATTACAATATATACAATCACACAATCAGGCTTATGACTATATTGACACAATGGAATCACAGAGCTTCTTGTAAGTTGTGAATAAGCTTTTTTTCTCCAGATCCCCATCGGGTTGTTGGTTATACTGTTTTTGGTCCTATCAACACTATCCATGGTAAGTCAGGAAGTCTACTGACATGTTCACGTTTGCGTCCATAGGATGTATCGTTCTAGGATACGACAACCTTCTGGAAGAGGGCTCATATATTCATTCCACAACATCAAGGTGCACACACCAAGAAATATGGAGTCCAACCACATTTGAAGTAAAACACAGCATTTCTCAAAAAAATATACCTCCTACTCCCTAACACCTTATTCTTATATGGTAAACACTGATGATACAGTACATATTCATAACAGTCCATGCAAAAAATACTCATTGGTTAAGTAATTCCAATTGATTTCCTTTGCATCTCTACTTCATCACCAACAAAGGAGTTCTAGGATTGTCCAACAGATGGTATTTGATTTCATTCCAGAGTACTTACACTTCGGTTCAGTTCAGCTTCTGTGTGTGTGTTCAAACAAATGGAAGTTTCTAAAAAGTATGTATGTCACTTTCCTATTGATTTTTCTTACATCACATGTAACCATAGAAGTAATTCCCAATATTGTCTTCAGATATTCATTTAAAGGCCAATAAATAAGTCAGGTTAACAAATGGAATTGTGGAATAAATAAATAAATAAAATACTACTCACTTCGATAAGATGGAGCCAGCCTCAGCACTCTTCTCAAACCGATCTCTCTCCTCCAAACTCTGTCTCTTCAACATGGCCTGCAAGGCGTCGTTGTATGGAGCCTTCTGGTCCTTCTGTGGAGGGTTCTGTTGCTTGACGACTGCAAAGAAGTTCTCATAGACATTGCCGTCGTAGTTACCCAAGGCCGAGTTGATAATTCTGTCAGGTTGTTGGAAGGAGTCGGTGTAAGTGATCACCTGGCTTCTGACCTGGGCACAGTAATCTGGAATCAACTCGTTCGTGATGGTTTTCTGCAATGACGCTGGGATAACCGAATACCCAATGAACTCTGAGCTGAAAGTCTCCAAAATCGAGTGCAAGACGTACAACCGCACAATCACTGCCAAATGGGGTTTCAAAGAAGTATCCGCCTTGGAGTTGTAATCAGAAAGGAACGTTTCCAACAAATATTGGTGGTTTCTAAGCTTGGATAACAACACTCTCTGGTAGGAAATGGCATCCCAATCGCCCCCATTTTGCTTCAACAATTGCAAGCAGTAGGCAGAAACACGAACCATCAACACTTCCAAAGCTGCCAATACCTTTTCGGGACTAGTAATATCTTCAACAGAAGTCAATACTGGAGTTTCGCCCAAGGCTTGGGCTCCAACATTCAAGTAAGCCATGGTTCCCACAACCTTCTTGTTCTTGTTCAAAACATCGTCGACGTTCTTGATGACAGTGCGGCCACAGCTCATGGCCAAAACATTATTGTCACCCTCCCATGTCATTTGCACAGACCAGTCAGACATGATCTTACCAAAACCTGCGTATCCAGAATAGCCGTGTCCACCACAGGCTTGTCTGGCTTCATGCAAGCAATCAGCAGCAAGCCAAGTGCATGTAGACTTGAGAGAACCAGAATCATTGAACACTGATTTAGTCTGAACCAAGCACTTGTTAATGGCAGCCTTGTCATTATTGGCCAAGGCAGTATCCATGTCGTCCAACAACGTATCGTGTTCAATTTCCAATCTGTTGGTACCCACGGCCATTACATAGGCCAAAGCCAAGTAGGGCAACAAACGGCGCTGGTGCAATGGATAGTTGATCAACTGACTCTCCACGTTGCCCTCGTTGGGTCTCTTGACAGAGGGCTTGAATTGTCTTCTGGCAACGGCGTAACGCAGGGCCACAGTGATGAAACGGGCAATAATCCGGTAGGAATCTATGGACATGAAAACTCTCCCGTGCAAAAGTGAAATGTATGAAATTTGCTCCAAGGGAGGCATTGCCACCTCTCCGTCTCTGGAAACCTTGGACCACTTCTGCAACATGAAGAAACGGGGGATTCTCACTTTCGAGAACTGGATCCACCCGTTATCAATCCCGTCACGGCCCATCTTGGCCCCAATGTCTCCGATGCTAACTCCAGGGTTCAATTCGTGGTTTACATCTCTCAAGGGCACAACAAACGTCTTAACACCATAGTCATTGCCCTTGACGATCAAACGGGCATAAACCACACAGTGAGTGGCTGAATGGGCCGCACCACCGATCCACCATTTAGTTGCACCAATGTGAGGGGTATTGATGACAAATTCATCGGTTTCAATGTCAAAAGTGGCTGTAGTTTCCACACCAGCAACGTTGGAACCGTGGCCCAATTCCGTCATACCGAAACAGCCGTACATCTGTTTGATGATACCATTCTGACGCTGGTCGTTCCAGAAATTGTACTGCGCTGCAGTTCCGTTTCCTTTAATACAGCGAAGGAACAACCCCAAATTGACAGAGATACGCACACCCAACGAGGGATCGAATGCTGTAACAATGTTCAACCTTCTCATAAAGTCATGGTATGTTTCCAATTCGGCAAACCGGGCCATGCGGTTGATCCTGGCAGCAACTCGGGCCCTGGCATCGGCCTTAGTTTCGTCGTATTCCTGGAAGGTGGGCTGGAGAACCACATCTCTCTCCAACTGCTGCATCAAGTCAAGAACCTGCTCGCTCTTAGCAGCCAGGCCCTCCAAGAACACATGCATCTGTCTGGGATCAAAGGCGGCGGTGGCTCTTTCCTGGGCCAACGAGGCGGCAGGATCAGGGCCTTTCAAGGAGTTGACAGAGTTAGTTGTAACCGTCATAGTGTATGTACTACTATATGTAATTAAGTATGTAAATTCACAATCGGCAGTGCCAGAATAGGAATGTGAATATGAATATTTCAACTCAGTCACATAGCGCAGACCGATGTCTATATATAATTGCCGAAATGTGGGGTAGCATGCAGTGCAGGAAGAACCGAGCACAGTCAAAGACACGTTTGGAGAACACTATAGACATTGTGAATTGTGTTATTCTGTGCTACAAGCCAATTTATAATATTACAATATCGGGAATTACTGTAGTATGATACAACTATGATACTAGAGCGTACATTTATTACGGTATTATAGTGAGCACTTGGTTTATGGTATATGTTCACACTTAGTCCGAGCATCATACGTCTTCGCGAATTGTTATACTTCGGCAAATAACTCATTTTCGGTATAAGGCTTATCGCTTATCGAAGACCGATATCTACTATCAATGAGTAGTATATCGGCAGTTCAGGGAAGAGTACAGCACTATCTCTGTGTATCCGTATACCGAAGTTATGTCATCCTCTACTCCGTTTATCACCGGATATGTCAAGCGGAGTACAAGAGGAGAATAGCTGTAAGAACTCTGTGCAATCACTCTGTGCAATCACTCTGTGCAATCTCAAGATGTAGTGGGCTGATCCGGAAGGGGCCAGCAATAACCATCATTTGGATATTTTTCATAATAATAAAACTAATAATATTATTCATAATTTCCGGACAAAGAATATGACTACGAATCATCCCACAATAAAATCTACTTACAATTATGAGCCCATCATGCAACACCCACTTCTCTCTAACGGTAACCCTCAATTCCAATCCACCACAATATCTGCCCATAGCTACACTATCCGTGGAATCGATCCCCATAACACTCGGTACTACTGAATTACTATGTAGCACATACAAGTCGAACAGCGCTCCCAAAGTACCCCTCATCGGTTATCGGAGTGTTCATGTGAAATGCGGAGATGGAGTTACCCGGATAAGAAAGAGTATATTGGTGCCTTAGAATTATTATTATACTACTCCCATATCCGTGGATATAATAACCGATACTACAACGTAATGTTATAAACATATAATATAAATAGTATAACATAATATAATATTGACATTCATTCATGACTCAAACAATATAAATATAAAATATATAAAGAAAAACCTTTTCGCAAGAACCTATATGCCCTTATGTTCAACTAGACAAAATCTCAGCTGCCTTCTCAGTCTTTTCACCTCTATCTCTCTCCTCCAAAGTTTGTCTTCTCAACATGGCCTCCAACTTGGCAGAATATGGAGCCTTGAATGCTTCTGGTGGGTTCTGCAGCTTGACAATGCCAAAGTAGTTTTCGTAAGTGTTACCGTTGTAGTAACCCAAGCCCGAGTTAATCATGGAGTCAGATTGCTGGAACGAGTCAGTCAAACCAACAACATGAGGTCTGATTTCAGCACACAATTCGGCAATGGTCCTGGAGTTCAATTCAGAAATAAATTCTGGAGAAACAGCCTTTTCAGCCAAAAAGATACCGGCATATTTGTCGAAAACTTGTGTAGCTCCGTGCAAGGCACCCAAAGTGTTCAAAATAGGGTTCAATTCCTTGTGTGGGTTCTCCTCCAATCTGGCAGTGTACTCCTTCAAGAGGAAATGGTGACACTTCAACTTAGAAAGGTTCACCAAGTCGTTACCAACAATGTCAAAGTTCATGCCATTGCTCTCAACAACCTTGGCAGTACGAGCAGCCAACCTGATTATGGCAAGTTCAATGGCTGCAACAACCTTGGTCAAGTCTCTAGCATCCTTGACATCGGTCAACAAAGGCTTATCGTTCAAATGTTTCTTGGTTTCACTCAAGAAAGAAGATGAACCTTTGACAACTTTATCCTTCTTCAACACAGCAAGCAGATGCTTGACAAGTGGCTTACCAATGTTAATACCCAAAACATTGTTATCACCTTCCCAAGTACATTGAACAACCCAGTCAGTGTAGGCCTTTCCGAATCCGGAATAAGCAGAGTAACCGTGACCACCACAGGCCTGTCTGCATTGGTCAATGGCTTCAGCAGCCAACCAGGTACAAGTGGACTTCAAGGAACCAGAGTCAATGAACAAGGACTTCATCTGTTCGATACCAGAAGCAATACCTTCGGTGTTACCGGATTCAACAGCTTCGTCCAAAGCATTGGTAGTTTCGTTAATGATCTCTTCAATTCTATAAGCACCAGCTGCAATAACGTACGAAGCAGCCAAGAAGGGCAACAAACGACGTTGATGCAATGGGTAGTTAAGCAATTGGGTCTCCTTTTCATCCGATTCTTTGGCCTTAAATTGTCTTCTACCAATAGCATATCTCAAGGAAATAGTAGATACTTTGGCAATCATTCTGAAAGAGTCAGCAACCATCATCACTCTTCCACCCAACAAGGCTGAGTAGGACAATTGTTCCAAAGGAGGCAATTCAACTTCTCCATCTCTGGAAACCTTACACCACTTTTGCAACATGAAGAAACGAGGAATTCTAACATTGGAAAATTGAATCCAACCGTTATCGATACCGTCACGGCCCATCTTGGCACCAATGTCACCAACAGTAACACCAGGGTTCAATTCGTGGTTAATATCTCTCAATGGAACAACAAAAGTCTTGACACCATAATCAGTGCCGTCCACAATCAAACGAGCATAGACTGCAGCGTGAGTAGCAGAGTGGGCAGCACCACCAATCCACCACTTAGTAGCACCAATGTGGGGGGTGTTGATGATAAATTCATCGGTTTCCTTATCAAAGGTGGCGGTGGTTTCAACACCAGCAACGTTGGAACCGTGGGCCAATTCGGTCATGGCAAAACAACCATAGATGTTACGGATGTAGGCGCAGTTTTGGTCCAAAGCCCAGAACTTCAATTGGCTAAAAGTACCACTGCCTCTGACACACGAAAGGAATAAACCCAAGTTGACAGCAACTCTGGTGACAACCTGAGGGTCGAAAACAGAGAGAATGTTTAATCTACGGTTGAAGTCTTCAAACGACTCCACCTCAATGTATTTCGACAAACGGTTAATCTTATCAACCGTAACTTCTCTCTGTTCGGCCTTACTCATGTCGTACAACTTGGGGGTAGAAGCCAAAACGGGGTCTCTTTCCGTCTGTTGGACAATTCTCTTGAACGACTCGGATCTTGCCTTATTACCTTCAATGAACTCGTGCATCTTATTCACGTCGATGGTTTGGGTAGCTCTTTCCGCCTGTAACAACTCGCCCGGGTTGGGAACATTCTTGGTGTCGGACACCACTCCAGTGGTGAAGAACTCTTGGGACATTGTAATTAAAATATGGTTTTATATATCACCGATCTAACGCTATAGCTGGCACCAGTCCACGCTAATATGTGTAAGAGGGGGAGGGGGTGGGGGGTTAACTTGTTATTCAATAAATCAATGTTAGCCTACTTAATCTCGAAGTAGTGAATTTTGTACTGAAAGTGAAGAGAATTGATCTGAAAACAAAATCCATACACAGGGAAATGATCGCTTTATATATCACTAGTTTTTTACCGTTTTTGTTTTGCCTCTAGTTGCATCTGATAGAATGAAAAGTGTACTGCCGTCATCATTATACTTTAGAAATCTACCGAGTGGAGTAAGGAGCCACCGGACCACATGTTTGTGTCACTTGGAAATATGTGGGGGTTTTGTGTCACCCACTTGGACCGAGGAAGCTTGGGTATCGGGCCAGCAGAAGTTAAGTACAAGGTGAGGTTTACTAGTTGATGTAGATTGTTGTATGGGATACATGGCATCGAGAGCGGTATACAGCGGCGGAGAATTTATGGTAGTAGAGTTTTTGGTTTATGGCGTGATTTAATCAGTGTAAGATTTGGAAATTCAGAGTATAATGGAATAAGAAAAATATCACAGTTTTAGAGCAATTTCTAAATTAGAACATTTATTTTGGTGTCTATTGTATTCTTAGTGTCTTTTGAGTGTGTTCATGAGAAATGGAATCAGAGTCATCGAAAAGTAGTCGTATTTTTTGGTGTAATGGTGGGAGATCTGCTTACTCTTTTACCGTGAACTTAGTAAGGCTACATACATTTTAGTGCGTAATAGATTATGAAAGAATAGTGTAGAATAAATATTTGATTTAGCTACTTCAATCATTGGTAATTAATACGGTGTGGTGTGAATAATTATACAACGTAGGGTTATTCAATGAACCACTAGTTTATCTATTCTATTTCTCTGCTCTTTTTCATTGCTCTATTTCTCTACAGTTCCTCTAGGGTTCCTCTAATACTATTTCTGTATTATGTTCCTTCTATACTGCTACCAGACAATCAATATACCCTGTTTACTTCACCGCATTGATAGTGTCCCCTCTCTAATTCTAAAGTTCCCTGATCGCTCGGTTTGATCTGGTACCTTACGACTGTGATTTTTACCCCGGTCCACAACCTGCACTTGTGCCCCTCCATATTATAGAGCTACCATATGATATCGGTTTCTCCCCACTTTGCATAAGATCGTGGTGACTGTTGCATAATGTTAGCTGGTGGTCGGTTGATAATCGGTGGGGCATGGGAAAACTGCCTGAACGGGTATGCTCTGTATTTGTACAGAGTTTTATTTAGTAAGTCCCCTCGGCTCTTACATTAGCACAATAGAAAGTAGGGTGTTTCCATAGACGAAAATGCTACGATAATGCAGAATAGTATGTTGTACTGGTATGGGGAGGGTTGTAGCAACCGGAAAATGTAATCCAATAAATTATAATGCAATAAATAATTGCACAATAAAGCATAGTACAACACAGCATACTATAATATGTGAATTGGTACTGTGAAATTGACGGAATTAGAGAAAGAAAGGAATAAGTGTAAAATAATGGTACGGAATCAGTGAGCAGTAAGAATAGAAATGCCAAATCAGTCATCTTAGTCCATAGAATAATCGTCAAAATAGTCGACAAAATAGTCTACGGACAGAGTAACAGGAATAATAGTTAAACTAAAGCAGAAGAGAAAGAGTTGCATGGAATAATTCATATACTAAATTTCGCGACTCATTTCCATTACATCATTATAGTGAAACCCTCTACTTGTTAATTACACTTTAACAACTCATTTTATCACCAACTCGGGTAGTTACTGAGTAATACCTTCCATAGCCTTTTCGTTTATATAAGGCACTGGAATACAAAAGCATAAACCATTTTCTCTATAATTAAGTAGCCACAGATGATGTGAATAGGTTTGTCACAACTGTCCTCCCACTCACTACAGTTTTCACTTTCTCTCTCTCTCTCTCTCTCTTTCTCTCAGCATAAGCTCATATATTCATTATGTACAGACATCGCCTTAATACCGTTATATACAATGTTAGGCTCCGCTTACAATTGGGGAACCATCATTTCCATCAAGGGCGATTGGATGAAAGCAACACCAGCAGCAAACAAAACAGCATTCAAACCAATAATGTAAGCTGGAGACTTCTTGAATTGCTCGAAACTGGACTCCTTAGGAGCCTGACTTGGACCTCTACCCGACATTTTGCTAATACTAAGTACTTGGAAAGCCGTATTACCGGAGATGTACAGCTTAAATGTTGATGTATTGGACTTTATTAGGGAAAATTTTTCGTTGATAATTTTTGGGGGAATTTAGATGGTCGTGTAATAATGTCTTATTTCAAGGTCTGATTTATATTGGTATTACTTATTCTGAATTGTTTATCTCTTTAAATGTATTAGAACTGAATAACCATATTTAGTACATACCATTAATCAGAGTTGTCCCACTTTGGTATACGTTTTCCTTGGCCTTCTATGACTAGCTTCGATATATCTATAAGTTGATTGAACTAAGGTCGATGTTTGTGTCATTTAGCTCTGGTAGTGCGCTAACCACAGATCACTTCACTTCCATCTCTCATACCGAGTCAACCACACTTTCAAAAGTGATTTAATATTCTAATCTTCATAAATGCCTATTTCAATTTGTTGAACAGTGCCCTAATAGAACCATGGTTTCCGCTACTGACGCCCAGTTGAACATTCCCGCGGAAAATACGTTTTCCATCGCCCAGAAGCAGTACAAGTTCAATGGCGCAGAAGATATCGCTCATGTGTTGGAAGAGTTGAAGTCCAAGTCCGACTTGAAGAAGATTGATTTGTCCGGTAACTCGCTTGGTGTAGAATGCTCCAAGCTTCTTAGTGAAGCTCTTGAACCACATAGAGAGTCCTTGGTGGAAATAGATTTATCAGATTTGTATACTGCCAGACTCAACACAGAAATCCCCCAATCGTTGTCTTATCTTTTACCTACTTTGGTTAAGTTCCCCAACTTGGTCAAGATTAACTTGAGTGACAATGCCATTGGATTACAAGCCATCGAACCCGTGGAGGCATACTTAGCCGAGGCTGTTTCCTTGGAACATTTGATTTTGTCTAACAACGGTATGGGTCCTTTCGCTGGTGCCCGTATTGGTACTTCCTTGTTCAAGCTTGCTAAGGCTAAGGAAGCTAAGGGAGTGGCCACTTCTTTGAAGACATTTGTGTGTGGTCGTAACAGATTGGAAAATGGTTCTGTCAACCATTTGTCTGTTGGTTTAAGAAATCACAAGGATTTGGAAATTGTCCGTTTGTACCAGAACGGTATTCGTCCAGCCGGTATTGCCAAGTTGGTTTCGCAGGGTTTGAGTTACAACTCCAAGTTGAAAGTGTTGGACTTGCAAGATAACACCGTGACCACTATTGGTGCTGACCAGATTGCTATTTATTTGGGCAGATGGCCTGAGTTGGTGGAGATCAATTTCAACGATTCGTTGTTGAAGCCTCGTGGGTCGTTGCTTCTTTCCAAGGCGTTGTCAGAGGTGGAGTTGCCTCTATTGAAGAGCATTAAATTACAATACAACGAGTTGGAGGCCGATGCATTGGAAGTTCTCGCCACGACTTTGTCTCTGGGAAAGTTGCCCAAGTTGACTTTGTTGGAGTTGAACGGGAACCGTTTTGAAGAGGAATCCGAATTTGTGGACCAAATAAGAGCTGTGTTCGATGATAGAGGAGCAGGTGAATTGGACGAGTTGGATGAACTTGAAGAAATCGATAGCGACGAGGATGAGGACGAGGATGAAGATGACGAAGATTCGGTGGATGCTTTGGAAGAAGACATGGACTTGGACCAATTGGAAAAGGAATTGAGTGGCTTGCGTGTTGACGAGGGCAAGGATGCATCTGTGGATGAACTCGCAGAGGAATTGAGCGAAACCCACTTGAAGTAAATAATTAGGCGGCGATAGATAAAGGAGCCATAGATATAGCATATTGTATTATAAGATAACAATATAGAAATGTTATTGTATTATGAATAAGAGGATATGGATTTAAAAAGGCACCGTAGCATGAAATAAGCATGAACCTACTCAGCATGCCAATAATTAGTGCCAATAAATTATATACTGCTGAACCGTAGACTTTATACTCATGCCATAATAATAAATAATATTAATTAGAACGGTGATTATAACTTACAATAACTTAGAATACCGTTACCGTGCAATGAATGCATCACCAGTGGAACGGAATACGTCACCAGATATGTATTACAGGATAATATTAAGAAACACGTCAGGCAGCATAAAAAAGAAGCTTTATACCATACCCAATGAAAGTATACAAAGCATTGCCCATAACAGAGGTATGTTTTCTACAACCTTACCTCTCCATATACCAATATATATGATAACACATATATGCAAAATCATTCCCAGTATTAGGTTAGAGGATAGGTCGATAAGTATTTAAGCCTGAGGAAGGAAAGTAGTAGTCGAAATATCGTCTTGGACTGCTCCTTTTATACCTTGGCAACATTTAGACTATACGAATAGTATGTGAGCATAAGTTACCTGTGCAAAACGAGGCTACGATAACCGAAGAGTGGAGCCCCCTGAGGGAAACTGATAGATATCCTAACCTGAAACATACTATACACATACTATACATTGAATATCATTAATACGGGAACATATGTGTATACCACACAAATTCTATATAGTATGGACACATATATATCCAATAAATGGAATATATGAAACACATACTATATATTCAATATGTACAACAAATGAAAGACATTATATATTCAGCATATGCAAGACATACAACATATTCAATATGTACTTACCATATGGTAAATGTTCCAATCATTAAATATATACTACATTTAATATGTACACCAAATATATGCCCTCCACAAATTCTCACCTATAAATTTCCCTATTTAAAACTTCTAAAATAAACCAATAACTCCACTATTCTTTCTATCCTTTCTACCCAATAAGAATCCACTTCCCCCAAGCAACATGTCGAGTCTCTACAAGTTATCGATCCAGGGGGTGCGGTCGTTTGATACCAATGGGTCGGAAACCATTCAGTTTGGTTCACCACTTACGTTGATCTGTGGCCAGAATGGTTCAGGTAAGACCACCATTATTGAGTGTTTGAAATACATCACCACCGGGGATCTTCCGCCCAATGCCAAAGGTGCTGCATTTGTATTGGATCCCGATGTATGTGGCCGCAGTGTGGTGAGCGCCCAGGTGAAATTGGCGTATGTGAATGTGAAGGGGGACTCAATGATAGCTACACGTACTATGCAATTAACCAAGAAAAGAACTGGCCGGGGCGCTACTGCTAGCCATACTTTCAAGACATTGGAGGGAAATTTGACCATAATCGATAAGAACCAGAATAAGAGAGCACTTTCGACTAAATCGTCCGAGTTGGACGCCCAGATACCACGCTCCTTGGGGTGTTCCAAGGCCATATTGGACTACGTGCTCTTTTGTCATCAGGATGATAGCTTGTGGCCGTTGAGCGAGGCCAGTGTGCTTAAGAAGCGGTTTGATGAGGTTTTCGAAGCGTCCAAATACACAAAGGTATTGGATTCCCTCAAGAGCATAAATAAGGAAATGACCGTAGATATCAAAATGATCGAACAAGGAGTAAACCACTTAAAATTGGACAAGGACAGAGCCCAGAGGATAAATGATAAGTTGGAGGAAACTAGTACCAATGTTGAGGTGTTGTTGGAAGATATTGGTGTTGTTAAGTTTCAGATCGATGAAAAAGAGGGAGAGGCAGATACTTTGTTTAACACCGCCCAGGATTATGAGCAGACTTTGGCCGAATACGACGAGTTATCAAGTACCATTTCAACTTTGACCAAGCAATTGGAGCGGATTTCTAAGTCTATGGAATTCTTGACCGATATGACCGACGAGGAGTTGATAGACCAACGGAACAACTTTGAAGCGTTGAATGACGCAAAGATATTGGATGTCTCTAATTTGAAAGAGGAGTTTAAGCTTCAATATGCGGAGTTACTGGAATTAACAACTAAATTAAATAAACTTATTCGTTTAGATGGGTCATTGAGAGCGAGAGAAACTGACTATAATAATAACTTGGAAAAGCTAGCATCTTTGCACGATGAAGAATCTATTGATATAGCCAAGGAGAAACTCACAAAGGAATTCGATATGGCAAAAACTAAATACAATTCTGTTCAGTCTTCGAATAGAAGACTTGAAGCTAAAAAGAGAGCTGTGGTTCAAAAAATTCTTGATGGTATTCTCAAAGATAAACAACACATTGACTACGCAAAGCTGGAATTAAGCACGCTTACTCAAAAAATTTCCCTGTCAAAGCAGCAATTGGGTTTGTACAGAACGAAGGTCCAAGATTTGGATCTCATGAAGTCTGAAGTTGAAGACTTAGAGAAACAATTGTCGGAAAGAAAATCGAAAAACGAGATCAATATCATAGACAGCGAAATTGAAGAATCCAAAAGCAAATTGCTCAGTAAGGAAAGAGAAATCGACGAAATAAACAAGAAAATAGTCGTTTCAAACAAGCAATCAGGTATTCGTGCTCGTATTACATACTTAGAGGAGCAGAATCAAAGCAAGCAGCGTACTCTTGATAAGATCATTGGAAATGCCAAAGAAAGCATTGAAAGCATCTTGGGTGCGCCATTGGACGTTAAGAAGTGTCAATCACAGTTGCAAATGCTTCAAAGGGAAAATAATTCAAAGTTAGAGAAACAATCTAAAGTTACCAATGAAAAATTAAATGAATGGCAGAAGATACAGTCTTTCTTAACTGCTGAAGAAGAGAAGATATCACAAGTCAATAAACAAATTGAATTCCATAAGGAAATTATTACAAAGGTCTTAAATGATGATGAAATTGGTGACTACGAACAGGTTGTACAGGAGTTACAGGAAGACTACAATACAACATATGAAAATATGAGCACGGCGGATTTGTCAATTCAGTTCAAAGTTAAAGCAATTGAAATTGCGGAAAAGTCAAAACATTGTCATTTGTGCCAGAGATCCTTTGATACTCCAGGATTAAAGAAGTTTGTGTCTTTGCTTAAAGAATCCCTAGATGATACCCATTTGAAAGAAAAACTTGAGGCTCAATTTAATGACGCCAAGAAGGAACTAGAAGCTGCTCAATCTGTGAATTCAAATGTGTTACAGTACAGAGACCTCTTGAAAGAATTAACTCTTGCAAAGGAACGCTGCGAGAAGTTAAAGCAAGATGAGGTTATTGCAGAAGCAGAACACAAGGAAGCTGCTAGTACATTAAACACTATGAAGGCCACAATACAGCTGACCGATACAATCGCCGAACCATTAGGAGATATTACAAGAATCACTAATGAAATAAACGGAAACGAAGGTCAATTAAGAGAGCTTAACGACGAATTGAATGACTACGGAACAACCAATTTATCAATTGCTGAATTGCAACAACGACAATCGCTCATAAATACCGAAATCAGGGATTTGCGTAGTGTCATCGAAGAAAAATCAGAGGCCAAATATCGTGTTATACGTGAAGTTGGGAGAATTGAGAATAAGGTGAAAGACAGTAAGCTAGAAATAAGTGAGTTAGAGAAGAAACTCAGTGACATCAAGAATTTGGAATCTTCCATTGAAGAAATGGAAGCGAAAGTAGTAGTCACAAATGACAAAATTGACGATCTTTCCAAAATCCTTGCTGATCTTGAGAATAACAGAGCAGAGGAATCCACACGGTTGGATGAAATACTCCAAAGTAATTCTGAAGAAGAAGGTAAGTTATTGAGTCTCTTAGAAAATCGCGAAGCAACATTGAAGCTGTTTGTTCAGCTTTATGATGAAGTTAAGCTCTTTGAAAGCAAGTATCAGAGTGAACTTGAGGAAAATAAGCAAAAAATGATGGAATTAGAGAAGAAACAGGAAGAGGTAAAACAGCGACTCGGTTCTATGGACGATGAAATAAGAAAATTGGAATCTGACATTGCCCAATCGTCGAAGGTTCACCATAATATCATCGTAAATATTGATTACAGAGAGACGGAACGTGACATTGAAGCAAACAAAATTCGCTTAACCTCTATTGATATTGAAGATGCAAGAATGAAGAAGGAACGGTATCAAAGGCTTTCAAAGTCTTTGAGAGAGGAAATATCCACATTACATTCAGAACATGCAGGGAAGTTGGGAGAAGTTAAACAATTAAAAGATCAAGTAAAGAACTTAAAGAAGGAATTGGAGACAGAGTATAAGGATGTGGATAAGAATTATCATGAAGAATGGATCAAATTGCAGACAAATATGCTTGCTTCCAATGATATACAAACATATTCTAAGGCCTTGGACAATGCTATTATGAAGTATCATTCCATGAAAATGGAGGACATCAATAGAATTCTTGAAGATTTATGGACACAAACGTATAAGGGTACGGATATTGATACGATTGCGATCAAGAGTGATGTTAATTTGCAACAAAAAGGCAACAGATCGTACAATTATCGTGTGGTGATGTACAAGAATTCTGTTGAATTGGATATGCGTGGTAGATGTTCCGCAGGTCAAAAAGTTTTGGCATCGATATTGATTAGATTGGCATTAGCTGAGTGTTTTGGGACAAACTGCGGTATGATTGCATTGGATGAACCCACAACCAATTTAGATGCTGAAAATTCAGAAGCTTTGGCAATAGCTCTTCACAGAATTATTCAGATAAGACAACACCAGTCGAATTTCCAACTTATTGTTATTACTCATGACGAAAAATTCCTTAGTCACATTAATGGAGATCAATTTGCAGATCACTTCTTCAGAGTTCAGCGTAATGAGAACCAAAGATCTAAGATATTCCGATTACCCTTTAGTTCGATTCATGGTGAATAAGGGGTTCGCTTTCAAACAGTTTGGGTTGAAGATTCTATGATACTCTCAATATCCCTGCATAATGAAATGACAGGAGAAGCCAACTGGACAGGTGTGGGCAATTCTAGGACACCTTGATCAAAGTGTGTTGTGTTGTTTGTTGTTTGTTTTAGGGTCAGAAGTACTTTATCTTTATATTTCCATTGGTTTTCAAGCCATTTCTCCAATTTCTTACGTTTTCGAGGGATTTTGGAGATCATTCTGCTTTTGATGTGAACGTTGATGACGACCTTATCTCTGGAAGAAAATACATTCATCAAAGTAGGTACTGAGTCACATCTATGCTGCGTCATTTTTGTCTCGTCCATTGGTCTTTGCTGGTAGTTAATGGTAATGTCATACAACCTGGTGAACTTCATATTGCAGGAGGAATGCATGTATTGCACCAAGTTATATGTTGGTGAGAACCTGGGATAAAGTAAGTTATCAAATGTCGGAAGATAGTACTTCTCGCTATGTCTCATTTGGAGCAAATGGTTAGTGTTGGTGAAGATGTTGATTTCGGGAAACAAAACGATCCACTCAAGGGTCTTTTTCTGAAATACGCCAGATAATGTGGAAGCTGTCAAGTTCCTTTCGAGCTCCCAGTTCTCGTCGCATTTCAACATGTTGATGAGGATTTTAACCGAGGGCATTCTCCACACAAGAAACCACGTAAAAAAGTTAACCCTTGGAGTCCAAAGCTGCAAATCAGAGCGTGTGGTCGTTGTATATTTTCCGCCTGAATCCTTGGCGGAGAGTTTTGCCAAATATGCCATCACTATGTGATCTGCGAGCGACTGATGATTGGCAATCACTACCGACAGCTCTGGTTCGAGCTCGTCGCCGGAAACAGCAAACTCTACGCCGTTGGCATACATCAAGTGCAAGCACAAGTCCCAGAACAGAAACGACGCCAATCGCTTGATGCTCTCGCACGTCTGTGGAATTAAGTATCCCGCCAAAGAACTCATTGCCGACACCATCTGGTAGTACCAAAGAAGAAGGGCAAGGAAATAAAGAATAAGGTACCCTTTTAGACGAGTCCAAAGCTCGGCCAAGCTTAACAGATGAGGCGTAGAGACGCCTATATGATCCCACAACTCCATTACCATTTAATACTATTAATAGTAGTATTACTAATATATTGTAGAAATAATAAGTACAACGAATTTTAATACTAAGAAATTTAGTATCTTTATTTTTTTCGCAGTCGCGGCCGCAAAAAGGAAGGGTTGCATTGGATTTTGTGTGATTTTCTGTTTTGGGGTTTTGTATAACTTTCGCTATATTCCTGTCTTCACTTTTCAATTCAAAATTACCGATGAGATGAGTTACATTTATCACAGTACATTATTACTTGTTTAACTCACAGTAAGCAGGTAGGAGCAGTAGTGGGAATCATGTCGAGATTGATTGTCAAGGGTCTACCCCAGTATCTTACCGAGGATCGATTGAAGGAACACTTTGCCAAACAGGGAAATGTTAGTGACGTCAAGTTGATGAAGAAACGCAATGGGGAATCTCGAAGGTTTGCATTTGTCGGTTATAAATCGGACGATGACGCAAAGCAGGCGGTTCGGTTCTTCAACGGGTCTTTCATTGACACGTCGCGGATTTCTGTTGAGGTGGCCAAGACGTTCTCGGACCCAACGGTGCCCAAATCGGTCAGAGAGAAGAAGAGGTTGATGTCACAGCGATTGGCTGAGACCGAGGACCGGTTGGTCGAGCAGGAGGAGAGGTTGCGCGAGAAACACAAGGAGCAGCGTAAAAATAAGAAGTCCAGAATCGATGAGGAGATCGAGAACAACCCACAGTTGAAGGAATTTATGGATGCGATGAAACCGGCTGGTCTGACTCAGTCGTGGGCCAATGACGGGTTGGCCGATGGGTCTGGGGGTCCAGGAGTAAAGGAGTTAGAGGCAGCGTTGGCCGAAGGCGAAGACGGAGACAGAAGAGTTTCCTTACGCAAAGCTGGTGATCGTAGCGAACTTCCTGTTGCACAGGTTGCCGAAGATGCCAGTGACGATGAATATGAGGATTTCGGAAAGAAAACCGAAAATGACGAAGAAAACGATGACGACGAGCAAATGATGTCCTTGAGTGAGTTGCCCCCACAGAAAGCACTCAGTGACGATGCTGCTGCTGCAGATGAAAATGTGTCTGATATGGAGTGGTTGAGATCGAGACGAATCCGTATGAAGGAGAACAACGAAGAGACAAATAATGAAATCGAACATCAAGAAAATGCAAACAAAGATACTAAAGATAATATGGAAGAAGATGATTCAGAAGAAGTAGAAGAACAACCACAATTGACTCAGGAAGAGGAAAATGCTATAAAGATTGCTGACACTGGAAGACTTTTCATCAGAAACATTCTTTACGATGCCTCGGAAGATGACTTTAGAGAGGCGTTTGAAGTGTTTGGTGATTTGGAGGAAGTGCACATAGCAATCGACACCCGAACTAACAAGTCCAAGGGTTTTGTCTATATCCAATTCAAGAACCCCAAGGAGGCTGTAGCAGCATACAAGGCTATGGACAAGCAGATTTTCCAAGGAAGAATATTGCATATTTTGCCCGGTGAGAAGAAGAAGAGCCACAGGCTTGACGAGTTTGATTTGAAGAACTTACCATTGAAGAAACAACGAGAGTTGAAAAAGAAAGAAGAAGCTGGGAAGAGTCAGTTCAGTTGGAACTCGCTATTTATGAACACTGATGCAGTTATGGAATCGGTTGCTGCGAAGTTGGGAGTTTCCAAAGCCCAATTAATTGATCCACATAACTCGAGTTCTGCTGTTAAGCAAGCATTAGCAGAAGCCCATGTGTTGGGTGATGTTAGAAAGTATTTCGAGGATAGAGGGGTTGATTTAACTCAATTCCAAAAGAAGGAGAGAGACGATAAAATTATCTTGGTGAAGAATTTCCCCTTCGGTACAACGGCAGAGGAGTTGGGCGAATTGTTCTCCCAGTATGGACCACTTAAGAGAATCCTTATGCCACCTGCTGGAACCATTGCCGTTGTTGAATTTGTTGATGCTCCCAGTGCTAGAGCAGCTTTCGCGAAGTTGGCATACAGAAGATTTAAAAAGGGCATCATCTATTTGGAAAAAGGACCCAAGGGTCTTTTCATCCGTGAACCTACTAAGGCAGAGACAACCTCTGTTAATGTTGAAGTAAAGGACAACGCAGTTGAGGCTGCTGTTACTGCGCAAGATGTTTTGGGTACTTCTAACGAAGGTGAAGAAACCGATGTTGTCGAAGGTCCAACTGTGTCAGTGTTTGTTAAGAATTTGAACTTCTCTACCACAACTGCTAAGTTGAGCGAAACTTTCAAGGCATTACCAGGATTCGTAGTTGCTACCGTCAAGACCAAGAAGGACCCCAAAACCAGCGGTGCATATCTCAGTATGGGTTTTGGGTTCGTGGAATTCAAAACAAAAGAACAAGCCGAAGTTGCTATCAGAACATTGGATGGTCACACTTTGGATGGCCACAAATTGCAGTTGAAACTCTCTCACAGACAAGGTGGTTCATCTGGGAAGACATCACTGGCCAAGACCCACAAGTCAAACAAGCTCATCATCAAGAACTTGCCATTCGAAGCGTCCAGAAAGGATGTTTTGGAATTGTTTGGTTCTTTTGGTCAAGTCAAGTCCGTTAGAGTGCCCAAGAAGTTCGATAAGTCAGCCAGAGGTTTTGCCTTTGTTGAGTATACTTTGGTCAAGGATGCAGAGAACGCTATGAACCAATTGGAAGGTGTCCACTTGTTGGGTAGAAGATTAGTGATGCAATATGCCGAGAAAGAGTCAGAGGATGCCGAAGTCGAAATCGAGAAAATGACCAGAAAGGTTAAGAAGCAAGTGGCTACGCAACAAATGGCTGCTGCCAGATTAGCAGGTAAGGGTAAGATTGACTTGGAAGGAGAAGATGATGATGATACTGAGTTTTAGAGGTACACAAAGCAATGACAATATTATATGATAAAGTATTATAATACAAAAGTAATAGAAGGTTATCAGGTTCGGAATACTCACGATACCAATTATTTTACTTTTGAATTAATTAGTAGAACAGGTTACTAGTATACCTTTTCATCTCTGAGGTTAAAAGTAAAGAACTATTAGCTATGTCTAAAAAGTATAGATGGTCCCTTTTACGCCTCTGGATTGGATGTAGAGATATAATAGAAGAGAAATGAATGTTTATTGTAAAATATAGTAGAAATTAAAAAAATAAATGGAATATTAATTGTAATTCCGATACCGGGAGTCGAACCCGGGTCTGCTCGGTGAAAGCGAACCGTGCTAGCCGTTACACTATATCGGATGAACGATGTAAGATAAATGCGTTTGATTATGGTATGGTGTAGATTCTGCGACACCCCAACATCGAAAACTGCCTGCGGCTATCTACATTAATTCAGAGCCTTAAAAGGGTTCCCTCTAATATTATCTTATTTTTATGTATGGCTTTGGAGGATATGATGGTGTTCTATGGTGTAAAAATGTAATCTTGAGGTGTTATACCATATTTCTTTAATTTATATATTTTTAATGGGAAACAAAATACACAGGTGTAGGAAAAAAATTATAATACATTCAATTAACATGGTATATGATATCGTTATCTTGTAGATTACATATTCAACCTTCTCTGAGACACCTTGTTGCCTTATTAACCCTGTTTCTCCATACATTAAACTAAAAAGTGCACCTCCAGTACTGAAGACATTATTATCTAAATGACACAAAACCGGCGAGCCAGAGACTCCCTTCCGACTAAGAAATCAACTAAGTGAAATGTCTCTCACATTCTTTAAACTAACTTCTACACTTTTTCATACTTTAACCACCCAGAGCTTAGTATATATACCATACCCATTGCATAATGCTTATCCTTGCAATTGGAGACTTTTTCATTCCCGATCGAGCAATTGATTTGCCGTTCAAATTCCGCAAACTTTTGAACCCGTCCTATGCCACTAACAGTAAGAAGCTGTCACAACAGTCGTCTCCCGCTCACGCCAAAATAGCTAAAGTCCTCTGTCTCGGGAATATAACCAACTCCAATGAGACATTGAGGTTTCTCCACGGGTTATCGCCCAGCTTCAACATTGTGCGAGGCGAGTTTGACGACCCTACGATATTATCACAGCAATTGGTGAACATGGGCGACATTCCAAACTCCAGGAAACCTTCACATCCAGCTCCGCCAATACCCTTGTATTCCACTTTCAGTGTGGAGGGTTTGCGTATAGCCTTCACTAACGGGTATCAGGTGCTGCCTCGGAACGATCCGTTGAGTCTATCTGCATTTGCAAGAGAGTTGGACGTAGATATTGTTATTTGGGGAGGCACTCATAAAGTGGAGGCATATACTTTGGATGGGAAGTTCTTTGTCAATCCCGGCAGTGCCACTGGGGCATATGGATTTGACTGGCCCGAGAGTGATGATGGTGATTTTGACGAAGAAGAGGAGGATGATGCACAGGTCCAAGACGAAGAAGAAGTAGCTCGTGAGGAAAAGAAACAAGAAAGTGATAACTTAGAACAGCAAAATAAGCCAAAAGATGATGCACAAGATGGCAATGCAGAAGCAGCGCAGAAAATAACCGAAGAAGCGACCAATGAGTCTAAGAAGCAAGAGAAAGAAGTCACAACGAAAGACCAGGAAAAGGAGCAGGACCCCAATAGTCTTACGGAGGAAAGAGCCGACTTAAATGACTCTGATTTGAGCAAGCTCATAGAGATGAAGTCGTCCATTCCTTCCTTCTGTTTGCTAGACATTCAGGGTATAACTTGTACACTTTATATCTATACCTATTTGAACGACGAGATCAAGGTTGACAAGGTGACTTTCCAAAAAGAGAGCAAATAGGCTATACAACCTGATTTATTATGCATGCTCGGTTTCATAAAGCAACCATCTATGTTTGATAAAAATCACTGATGAGATATTCTTGAATTGCATTCATTGATTAATAAGACAGATGAAGGACAAAAAGTCAAATCGTACCAAATATGCTATTTATCGGCTCCAAGAATGGTTTCACGAATTATTTGGCAAGGGCTTACCTTAAATTAATGACTGCCATACTTTCTTTTCTGTAGATTTTTATAAACTAATACCGAATTAATGTGATTCAATATCGTTGCATTATGTAGCTGCTTATAGACCTCTCAAGTTAATTCATCATAAAAAATGGTAATCCACGAGCATTGATTATTCTATTGGTTCTTGTTCTATTCTTATATTATTCTATCGATTATCCATTATACTAACATAAATCGCCTTAAAATTCTACCTTAGTATTCTTGTGGTATACTACCAGAAAGAGTAATAATAGTTCTTTACTTTATATGTTGAGCGTAAGCATAACCTCACTAAATTACTGTTTTCAGTTTACACTATCCAGCCTGCTATTCACACTAATACTTACATATCATACATTATATACCAACAATTTCTCATGCCTGGACCAGCGAATAGTGGAGAACAAATTCCTTACGGATTTTCTCCCAATTGTGAGGATCAAAAAAGATATAAACCCCCCGCTCTACGTCAGGCCCAATCAACGTGGGCTCCACATTACTGTCCTTCGTCAACCACACTTGTATGTCCTTATGATATCTCCAATTGCGTGCCACAAGTTCACGGGCAGCGTATTCCTGTAATGCGTCTCTGGGCTTGGTGTAGAAAATGTAAAACAACGTCTCGTCTGCAAACTGCTGGATACGGTTGTCACAGGGTCCAGGAGGTGGATCTATGTTCTGTATCAGTTTGGGGATGCTGAAGAAAGGCTCCACTTCGCTTCGGCTTGTTTCCGACCACGGACTCAGTAGATTCTTCAATATCTCGTTGTCTCCGGTCACGTCAAGACCAAACTTGCTCAAGTCCTGGCCGATAGCGAAGGTGGTAGCGTCTGTTTGCTCCATGCGTAAGAGACTTGTTAATCCTTGGAGCCCATAACCATCCAATTCATCTATTCGGGGTGTGTTGGAGGTTGTGGTGTCGAGTGGAGCGACATTGGCCAAACCTGGCGGTGCTTGAACTGAGAAAACGATAAGTTAGTATTGATGCATTCGACCACAACTGAGATTACTAAGAATACACGTCTATATGTACATACCCATCATATATATTGTTCCTTATATTATTCTAGATATACGCCAGAAGAAGACTATATTCTTTGTAAAAAGTGTGTAGTGCACCATTTCATCATTTTCTGTTAAATATCAAAAGAAGTGCAGGACACGACTTATAACACTACCATTAAACAAAGCCACGACTATAGAAGTAATTTTCGCGCGCAATCGATATGTACACGCCCATATACCAAAAGAGCTCATCTCTTTCCATAGGTAAATTTACGGTATTATAAGATATATCTTTAACATATTCTCTCGTATATATACACCATCCATTATGTCGAGAAGATACAGACCCAACATCATTATCACCGGGACGCCAGGGTGCGGCAAAACGTCGCATGCTGAGGCTCTTGTGTCGCTGGCCGGCCCAGAAAACTATGTCCACATCAACGTCAGTGACTTTGCAAAAGAGAACAAGTGCTTCGAGAGCTACGACCAAGTGTTGGACACTCACATTGTCGACGAAGACAGACTTCTAGACTTACTTGAGATTGAGTTGGAAAAGGGCGGCCGTATCGTCGACTGGCACTGCTGTGATGTCTTCCCAGAACGGTTAATTGACTTGGTGGTGGTGTTACGCACAGAGAACGGACTTCTCTTTGACCGGTTGAGCAAAAGAGGCTACAACGAGATAAAGTTGCAGGAGAACTTGGACTGTGAGATCATGGAGGTGATCTTGAACGAAGCCCGCGACGGGTACCAGGCAGAATTGGTTATTCCATTGGAGTCCAACAGTGTTGAAGATATGGATGAAAATGTGGATCGGATTCAGGCATGGATTGAAAACTGGGTGGCCGATCACAATGATGGGGTTACCAATGAGTTAGATCCTGAATTGAGAGCTAAGTTAGAAGCTGAAAGGGAGGACGATGACATGTGAGAGGAGCTATTGATTATTTTCCAGTGAGTTCCGGTATATTCTAATGTCCAATTGTATTTAGGGGCCCGTTACGCATTATTTGATTGACTTAAGATAGGAGTTTCAGGCCCCATGAGTGAGTGTTCTGGAAAGAGAATCGATGTAATTCAGTATACAGCTATGTTGGATTTTCATTGATAGGTGTGCGGATTATAGGACAGCTTAATCGAGATAAACATGTACACTATCTAAGAACACCAAAATCCAACACCAGTGATTACGAGTGGATACAGCTTAAAATTGCATTATTAAGTTAGATTAGAAATTACTTACAATAAATCCATACACCTTTTTTTTAATTAAAAGTACATTCAAGTAAGCCTTAATAATTACTAAATTAGCATACCATAAACAGTTACCACATTCGATTGAAAATTATTACACACTGATCTCTCTCAGCATATTCACTCTACTAACCATTACTGTAACCCTTAATTGTGCATAGATTGATTAAAAGATAAACCTAAATAATAAATAGTAATGCAATGAATAGCACTAGGCAAGAACCCTTCTGCCGTAGAATACAACAAGCAACAAGGCAATGACAACCAACAAGTAGTTGCTGTTGCTGACCAACTTATAGGCTATCTTCCCCTTGATCTTGGCCATGTTGTGGTGTTCAATTTCGGAAATACAGTCGGCATTTCTCTGGAAAATAAGCTGGGACTCGGATATCACATCGAGCTTCTCGTCCTCCGTCAAGTTGTTTCTGGTTAAAATCTCGTAGTCTCTCTTATACACCAACCGCAACAATTGTTCATCTTCCACATCAAATGTGAACAAGTTGCCACCCAATTCCAAGAAGTTTGTATGAGAATGGCCGTCCTTCCGAGGGAACAACCCGGTAGCCTTGACGATAGAGCTCCGGAACACCCTGCCTCCAGCAAACAAAGCCAAGTACATCACATGCATATAGGCTAACAAAAGATATGGCTTTTCGGCAGTGGCCTTTCTTATGTGGTCAACAAACTTCACCTGCTCTGACATTATGGGCTCCAAAAACTTCTCCTTATGGCAGTCATAAAAGTAGAGCAAGTCCTTTTCACATCTTTCCCTTCTGGCGATTTCCGGCTTCCAGATCTTCTGCAAGATGTCGGACCACTTGGTGTTTCTGGCGATCTCTCTCTTGAGACACTCTTCGATCGTGGCAAATACGTGGTAGTAACTCTGCAACCCTTGTCTGTAGATTCTGGGGTCTCTTAATGCAATAGCAAACTTGATGGTCATCATTTTGTCTATTTTATTGTGGGCAGCTCTGGTGCTGGTGTTGATTCTGTTACCCAAGGCACCTACATCGTTGGCCAAGGGGAGGATCTCGGATTCGGCAAGCTTAGTGGACATTATATGCGACTGAATGTATTTTTAACTCTAGCTGTAGGTGATATTAGGGCGATAGTAGAGCGATAGTAGCGTAATGTAAGTATAACTTAGTGGTGTAGTGGTATTGATCGTACTAAATGCTTTCCAAAAGGAGATGTACCTAAGATACCTCTACCTCTATGTTTCTGTAAGCTTTGCAACTGTACTGAGGAAGAAACTGACCCAAACAACAAATAGCCTGGCTTCTTCCCACTGCTATATATTTAAACCGTAGCCGAAGAGCGATATCTCCGAGCTGGTGATGTGGACTGGTTTTGTGCGTCATATCGCTGATATCGGGGCATCCCTAATAATAAATGGAAAATGGTCACTATCCGGAATTTTCATTGGCAAAATGCCGTCACGTCGGCTACGCGTTCCTAGATGATACAAGTAGATAGAGGCGACCTTAGAAGGGACCGCTCATTTGTAGCACCAGGGCCGAGTTCTACGTGTGATTTCTGGTAAGCTCCACCTAATTATCCGAAATAGGCAAATGCTATTTCGAAAATTAATGTGTTACTCCCCATGTCCAACGTCATAACACTGTCCTGGGAACACCGAGGATAATATGGACTTGAGCCAAGCCGGAGATATTATTCCACCAAGGTTAACTTTAAATTGTGGAAGGCTAGCTTGGGATAATGCAACTGAATGGAGAGTAATTGAAGGATTGCGCGCAATTAAGTTGATCCTACAGGTTAAACTAACCCCCGCAGCAACGTGAAAAACTCGGATGGTAATCATCATCCGACAAATTCTGGAAGAAACTGGCTACTGAAGTATTAACCAGAGGAGCACAGAGAACAAAATGCATAAATTTCCCACTGTTGGATTTATTGGACTTGGTTGTTGGTCAACTTTGACAAATAAGTTGATTTTTTCTTTGCGTATATCCGACTCGTAGTTATCGGTGTGTGCAAGTTTGCTTGCAGATGCAATAGCAAGTGTAAAAGCCGGTTGGTAGTATTTTTCCGATTAGTGAAACAAAAATACGACATGCGGTAAGAAAAATGCATAGGCCAAACTCCCTAAAAATTTATGGTCTGTACAGTTTTGGTTACATATTACTTAATGTACCAAATTGATATTGTCTCTTTGAAATCTAACATGATACTATCACAGTTTTCTGATTTGTGACTTTCAAGCATCTTGTGTCTTATAGTTACTCGTACCTCCTTTTAAGCAATCACGAAGCGAAAGAATAAGATCCTTGGATCAATAAGGCTTCTCGGAAAAATTCAACCGAACGTCAAGATAGTTAAGTCGCAAATCAAATCGGGTACCAAGTATTTAAAAAGATTAAGGGCAGCTTTTCTAAATCTCAAGCTTAATTGTACTACATCGATCAGAACTTTCCATTAATCGGTCACCTTGCGTGGCTTCGTAGGAAACTATATCATTGCGTAAATTCATTATATACATATTAATGTGCCTAGGGAGATTAAAGAAAGTCTTACAGAGAAGTTTGGAATGCTACCAGAATTATCCAACTTTCCAATGTGGCGACGAGGTAGCAATAAGAATAAATAAATAAATTAGACACTTACCTTGCCAGAAAGACTGTAAGTATCAGGTGTGATAGCATTGGTATGGGAGTACTTTTCTCTGGCATTAGCATCGAATACTTGCTCGACTTCTTCCAATGTGTAACCTGAAGTTTCAACAAAGAAGAAATAGACAACAACAAGCATGACAGCGTTGACGCAACAGAAGACAATGTAATACTTCCAGTCGATGGCATCCATGGCAATAGGGTTAACGAAACCGTTGAAAACTAAGATCACCATTTGCAAACCCATCATATAGTTTAAACCTTTAACTCTGTGCGAGTATGGCATGACCTCAGTCAAGTATAAGTATGGCAATCCGTTGGCACCAATATCATATGCACAGTAGTAGAGGAAAATCATGGCCAAGACACCATTAGCCAAACCCTTGTTTTCGAAATTGTTCTTCTGGTTCAAGGCAGACAAGATAGTCCAAATAATGTAGAACAACAACATCAAACCTACTGAGGTCAAGAACATGTGTCTTCTCTTAAAGCGATTGATAACAGAAGCGACGACTGCAGAGATGACAAAGTTGTAAATCATCAAACACCCATTAATTTCCAATTGTCTCTTAGTAGAAGTAATACCAATAGAAGTTAAGACCTTAGACAAGTAGTAGGAGACCAAACCGTTACCTGAGAATTGAGTAATAACACAGATAGAACTGACCAACAAGATTCTTTTCCTGAATCTGGGATCCACGATGAAGTCCTTATAGGAAGAATTCTGGGTGTTGGCTTGAGTATCCTTAATCTGGGCGGAGAATTCATTTAATTCAAATTCAACAAATGCAGTGTCCTTGGGGTCAGAAGAGTTACCTATGTGATACTTCGTTAACATGGTTCTGGCCTTGTCTACCTCATCCTTAGCAACATAGTATCTTGGAGATTCAGGAACCCACCACAACAAGAAAATTTGAATCAAAGGAATCAAGCCTTGCAAGTAGGAAGGAATTCTCCACGAATGACCACCACTGTGCATGTTTCTTGTTCCGTAAGTAACCCAAGCAGCGATAATTGCACCTAAGTACCAGCAGACGTTGTAGAAAGTAGTTGCAACTTCTCTATGAGTTGGATAGGCAATTTCAGCAATCAAAGTTGGACACACTGAGGCAGCACCCATACCTAACCCAATGAGAATACGAGAGCAAAGGAAGAATGCATAATTAGTGGACAAACCTTGTAAAATAGAACCAACAACAACAAATATCTGATTGAAGAAGATAGTAAATCTTCTACCGTATTTATCAGCCATCCAAGGAGTGTATAAAGTAGCGATAATAGCACCAAAGATAGTACCATTAGCCAAGGCACCTAAAACCTGGCCTGTTGGGTTACCCATTTTCTCATGCCATTCGGGCAATGATTGTAATCCGTTCAACATAGAGGAGTCATAGCCAACATTAGTGGATGTTAAAGTGATGACAAAAACTTGCCAGTTTAAAAGCCTTAAGTGAGGTATGTTCCACCATCTCCGGTGAGTTCCTTCGGAGTCATGGATAGCCGAAGCCAAGTTGTCGACCTTTTGGTCTTCTGTAATGGCCTCAAGATGTTCAACCTCGGACTTACCAGCCTTCACGTCTGTCATTGTATTTCGTTCCTTTTTGATAGACGACAATTTGTCTTAAGTAGTAGATGCTACAATACTATCAGTGTTTAGTGAATAATAAGAGGATAATTCTCCAGAAAATAAACCAATTTCAAGGAAGCTCCCCCACATTATATAGTTTATTCAATTGCGAAGAAAAAGCCCCAGCACCGTTAAGAAAAAACCTAATTCGTGCCAGGCTACGTACGGATCAATAATGGCACAAGGTTTTTGGTAGTAACCTTATTTGATTGTTATCAGATGTTGATTTGGTTCCACGCATTGGCAGTTCCGTTAAAGGAAGTCTAAGTCCAGAGTTACGGTTCTTAGTAAATGTCAGGTTTGACAATAAGTCTAATTAATAAATGACTACAAAGGTACCCCACAGGTTCTCTAAAAATTGACACAAAAGTGTTACTCGCTTTCTATACCCTGACGCTATTAACTTTTAAGTACGAAGCCACGTTACATTATTTTGGACGTCCGCTCACTTTGTTTGCGTTCCCTTTTGTTCTGCAGGAGTTTAACCACTTGTTTGTTGGTACATACATTCTAAGCACCTCAGCGAGACTAGTGCATCTCGCCTCTCGACAACTACTCACCAGACTGCAAGATATGGTGCTTCTGAGTAGCAGTGATCAGGGAGAAGCCAGTGAACAGCTTCATACCCTCGATATATTATCACATCGCATGCTTGTTTGGCTTCGGAATATCTAACAGGAGTGCGCTTGGAATAACCGATTTTAATGATCTCAAACGCTTTGCACAAGCACACATCTTGTGCATGCATGGGGGTACATTCGAGATCCAGTTTTTCCATGCGGGGGCGATTAAGAGTTCCCAATTAGGCAGGAATGCGCAAGAGAAAGTCGTTACAAGGTATAGTCCAATTCCTAGAGAGAAGGTACAAATCTGGTACAGATTTCATTCTTTCAAATAATGAGTTCATTCTTTCAAATAATGAGTTTAGTCATTACTTAGTACAACTCAGTACTTGAATTAAACATAAGACCATAGTTGCGTTAGGGCAAGTGTTTCATAAAGTCATTAAATCACAGCAAATGTGTATGTGCGAAACTAGTCATCACTGAAACGGGAGAGTGGGGTGTAATTAGCAATCAGACACTTTTGGAAGATATTAGTTCTGAAAATGCAACTTTGCATCAAGTTCCCGTACTTCTCTCTTGTCTTTGATTCAAAAAGTTGCTCAACTCCTTCTAAAGTGTAACCGGATGACTCAGCGAATCAGAAGTAGTCAAGAACAAACAACCTTGACACAACAGAATACGATGAATTATATCCATTCAAAACCATCAATGGGAATCGGGTTGACAAGACCATTAAAAGACAAGTATACAAATTGCAGCACGGTGAACATGCTCATACCTATGACGCAATGGGAATAAGGTATGAATTCCGCGAGGTATGTTTGAAGTAAACCGTTACTTCTAAGATCGTAAGCAGCGTAGTACAAGAAATAATAGCCAAGACACCTCTACCCAATTCCTGATCTTAAGAGTGACGCTTTTGGTTAATTGCGGAAAATACTGTCCAAATAATGTAGAACAGCAATATCAATAGGATAGATGAGACTAAGATCTGCATCATCGTTCAACTTAAATTCAATGATAGATGCATCTTCTTTGCTTGTTGATCATCCAACATGATACTTCGCCAAAAATTCTTCCATCTCATTTTTGGATATATCTTGGGATTCAGGAATCGACATTAAGAAGCACACTTGAATAACTAGCGAAATAACTTGTACCAAAGAAGAAGGTCTTCACGAATTACCACCGCTAGACATGTTTCTTGTACTGTAAGTGACCCAAGCAGCAATAAGCCAAAGTGCCAAAACACCTTACAGAAAATATATGCAACTTCTCTGTGAGTTGGATAAGCAATTATTGCAATTAATGTCGGACACACGGTACCAAACCTATGAGAAAACTAGAAAGCAAAGGAATATGTAGTCAGTAGACACACCATGAAGATTAGAACCAATGATAACGAAAGGTTGTTTGACTGCAATTGTTATTTTTCGTCCATATCTATCAGCAATCCATGGAGTATACAAAGTTAGAGATTAACACCAAGTATGGTACCTTTAGCCAAAACACCCAATGCAGAAGCTGTTGGATTATCCATTTTCTAATGCCACTGAGGTAACGAATGCAAACTGTTCAACGTAGAAGAGTCGTAGCCAGCATAACTAGATGCCAAAGTGATAACAAAGAGTTGCCAGTTCAACAGAAGAACATGGGGCATATTCCACAAATTTCCATTTTTGGTATCCTGAGGCTAAGCATGAGCCAAGTCGTCGAGTATTTTATCCTCTTCAACAGTCTCGACATATTAGGCATCTGGTTTAACTTTGTCAAATCCGTGGCTATCTTTGAAGAATTTTAGGCTATTAATATCAGTATGATGTAAAAAGCTGCAACTAAAGCTAAGTTTGTTTAATTCAGTGAACTCAAAATAGTTAAAGAACCTTGAAAATACAAGAGATCATCTACCTTTAACCAGATACCTGGAACATCATCATTTTAGAAATGCAAATAGGTGTCCCTTTAAGAAAGCCATATTTTCACGGTTCGGCATATCCCTCAGCACAACCATCCCCTCAGTGATCTTTATTTCATTTTGCAGCAATTTCGGATCTAATGGGAAGGGAATTTCAATGAAGATAGATTCTCGAACTCACTTCACCCCGTAATGCATTAAAATGCGACAGATGAACCTGGGCAGATGGGTTATTGGCAGAAAAGACTTCGGTCGCAACAAGTGTGGATAGCTTGTCAGTGATTTAAGGGCCAGATATTATTCTGTGCTCAAATGAAAGACTATGTTGTCTTCTGTATTCGGGACTGCTCAATCAGTCAAACCTTAAGAGACTGTACAGGATAAGCTTATACACCAGAAGATATGTTACACGATATTTTACTACTGACCCACAGTAAGTATGAGAATGCATCAGGCATTCGGTTGGAGAGTCACAAACGCAATTTATAAAGTGAATGTCAACCTTGAGTCTGGGGTGCATTCATTAAAGCCTCCTTACCCCGCCATTTCTATTCTTTGTGAAGTCCCTTGTTTAATGAGGAGAAGGAATCACATACAGCGAACTGCAAATCGTTTCGACCAACGGTTAATCATCATGATCGTTGGGAATTCCTATTTACTGGGTGGAGAGTTCGAATTACGCAGAATTTACACCATTATGTTGTTTCTCTTGCGCAACAGACACGGCTCTCTTGAAGGTTGCCCAACACTGTCAAGCAATTACGGCCATGTCAGACAAAAATAAAAAAACTCTTGGAAGTCCCTAAAGGGGTAGCTATAACCAGAGTTCTAGTAGTGTATTTCCATAATAACAAGACATGGGGGGGAATAATTCCTCTTTGGGAAGGGAAGTCTAAAATCCGGGGTACTGGAAGCAGGACCATTTGCGCCTGTAGCTTGTTTTCCCGATACGGCAATGTACCCATTTACCCCAGATTTTAATTTTAGAGTTAGAAGAAATCCGAATAGCTAGAAGTTTTCCATTGATTTCATTCAGACAATGTAGTAATATCGGAGAGTCATTCTGAATTGTGGTGAAGAGGTAAAATGAGCATGGTTTTGGTATCTAGACACAGAATATTTTGTGGATGAACTTTATTTATTCCAAAGGGTGAAGGATATAAGCTTCCTCTATTGGTAGGCAACTTCACCAGAGAAACCGATGCTATGGATGTACTAGCAATGAGATTTATTGCATGGGGAATAAATTGGGGAGTGGAGGTATCCTTGATAATTTTTTTCGTAATTATGCTCCAAAAGCGTGCCATATCATCTTAAGTAATACGTCACAGAGGTTTTATTAGCTTACGACTTTGGTGACGCGTTCCGCAGAATTATTAATACAAGAGAAACTTGCTCTTTCTGGCGAAGTAAATCACAAACATTGTCGGGTACTTCAAAGAAACTCGGCTCACGATCATCATTATTTGGGGTACAACTCAAATGACAAATGCTCAACGACATTTAGTAATCTTTCTATATCACTATGTCGAGGCGTGTCTATTGTTCAATAACCCGACAATTTTTGTAGTACTTGATATCTCTATAGTTGCCCCAACAGAACGCGATCGGAGACTACGATTGCTATACCGTTTTGCACCCATACAATACCCATTAACCTTTATTCTCAATACAGCTTCCAAAATGGCGTTCCTGTAACTTAGGCAAAAAACCCTTGTCCCCTCATTTAGCGCCAGGGGTTTTTGTCTGGAGCACACAAATGTGCTAGATGTGGAAGTATATCCCGTTTTCCCCGTAGACGTAACAGGGATCACATCTAGAGATATACATGACTCTTGTGTAACTTAAACTACTCGACCCACATTCTTCCTCAGAGTCTTTTACGCAGGAAACCCAAACTTACTACGCAACATTGGGAATAATAAGGTATTTTTCAAACACTTGGCGCAGTTGGAGTCTGAAGGAATGACTTCCAAAAAGAAAATACCATAGTAGAGTCCAAAGCCATTTGTAGAATCTAACTTTGTCTGCATCAGCCATCTCACGATGCAGAACACTGAAACAGTTGCAAATGCTACAACTTTATGATCCGTTCACGGACATAGGTATCATCACGAATTCGCAAGCTACTTATTCTCTAGAAGGATCTACTTGGCAGGATGATACACCCTTGTGACAGTATGCCTAAGTGAAATTATTATCAAGCAATTCTAACTCCAAATATTGAACTGATAAGCAACATCGGAAGTTGTCGAAATATACGGGTTCAAAATCTGATTTTTTACCTTCCCCTCTACTTCTAAGACCGAATTTACCCTGGTTATCCTTTGTCATTTCTCCAGTATTTTTGAATATTGTGTCTGATGCTCCCTCTTCCAATGTCTGAAAGTTACCTAGTTTTCGCCTAGGTCGGGACACGGACACCGGTAAGGACGGAAGTGAAGATGTAACATGAGTAGAGATATAACATAAGTAGAGATATAACATAAGTAGAGATATAACATAAGTAGAGAAATAACAGAAATGCTATTGCAATTTATACTAAAATGTAGATTTCAAAATCGAGGCAGCAGCTACCACGAATGAAACCTCATATCGAAGAGCTCTTTGTATGAAGACACATCAAAAAAGTAGACTGAGTCATTAGTTCTTTGTAGTGGTACATTTGGATCTTAAAATTCTCTCAGCCTTGGTTCCATTCTTTAGCCTTTATTCCGAAATCTGAACAGCCATATTCATACAACTTGCACAATTCTCCCTAGCAGTGGGTTCCATACGATGAATTAGAGACCACTAACCACCTTCACATGCTTACTGATATGCGTTACCCATGATTTGATTATATCCGTGATCTGATTGTATGATAGTGCTTTAGGAATAACTTTTCTCCGAAGTCTTTCTTAAATGGACACAGAGTCATTCAATCTCAAATCCCTAACGACATTAAAGAAATAGTTTGAACCTAGCCAACTACTTAATGATTTTAGTCGATATTGCGTTCCATTGACTTAATTTACAACTGCAAAAGCTCACTTACAGAATAGACTAGAAATATGGTAATCAATTAACAGAGATCCGAGATACTCTACGGTCTATAACGCTCGATATTGGACCTGAATTCTCCTCGATTGTCAATTTTCCTGAATCCTTGTGCCATATACGTATGACATATGATATCTGACATAAATTTGAAAAATAAGACATTTTTTCTGGGTCGGATACCACATTAGCTTTTAAGATTCAAATGCGTTTTCAGCCTTTCGTTTCCTTATACGCACACGGCTGCGAAAAAAAAGAACGGTGGGGTAGGGAAATTGTATGTCGGAAAAGGTCGTAGTGTTCATCTGGATGAATTTGTTGTCTATAACGCTGAGGAGGCTTTCATCATTCTAAGATGTGGGGACAACAGAGGCTCATCAGTATTGTTTTCACCTGGAAGAGTTGAATTTGGTAATCGATCCGTATGGAGATATTGATCTTCAAAACTATATAAAGAGGTGAATCTTTCATCGAATTGAATCATAGTTCATTTATTCCCAACTTCAATTAGAAGAATCAACAAGCAAGTCAACAGAAAAGTAATTACCCCCAAAAAATAGGAAGATCTTGTTAGCTGCTTAATATAATGATCAGTGTCGACGATAAGACAAAGCCAGAGGCAATTCATCTTGAAATAGCCGAAGAAAACGAAAGAGTGAATGCCTTGGCTGAAGGTTTACCAACACACAGCACTGGTAAGAGATGGTGGAATGTTCCTTACTTGGTTGCCTTGAATTGGCATGTCTTTGTCATCACATTGGCCTCCACAAACAATGGTTATGACGGTTCCATGTTAAACGGTTTGCAATCGTTGCCTGAATGGCATCAAAAGATGGGTAACCCAACAGGTCAGGTTTTGGGTGCCTTGGCTAACGGTACTATCTTTGGTGGAGTATTTGCTGCTCTTTACATTCCTTGGATGGGTGATAAGTACGGCAGAAAGATCACAATCGCTATCCACCAAGTTATACTTATTATTGGAGCTATTTTGCAAGGTTTATCTACTAATTACGCATTCTTCCTTTGCTCTCGTTTCCTTATTGGTGTTGGAGGTGGTGCAGCTGCCCTTTGTCCAACTTTGATTGCCGAAATTGCCTACCCAACTCACAGAGAAGTTGCAACTACTTTCTACAATGTCTGCTGGTATTTAGGTGCAATTATTGCTGCTTGGGTTACTTACGGAACAAGAAACATGCACGGTGGTGGTCATTCGTGGAGAATCCCTTCCTTCTTGCAAGGTCTTTTGCCTGCTATTATGTTTCTCTTCATGTACTGGGTTCCAGAATCTCCCAGATGGTACATCGCCCAAGACAAACCTGATAAGGCTAGGGAAGTTTTAATCAAGTACCACATTGGTGGTTCAAATGATCCTAAGGACCTTGCCTTTGTTGAATTTGAGTTGAACGAATTTGTTGCCCAAATTAAGGATGCTCAAGCCAACACCCAAAACTCCTCCTACTTAGACTTCATTAATGACTCCAGATTCAGAAAGAGATTGTATTTAATTCTCTCGCTTGGTATTATCACTCAATTCTCAGGTAATGGTTTGGTCTCCTACTATTTGTCTAAAGTCTTGATATCCATCGGTATTACTTCTCCAACGAGACAATTGGAAATTAACGGCTGCTTGATGATTTATAACTTTGTTATTTCTGCAGTTGTTGCCTCCGTTGTTAACCGTTTCAAGAGAAGACACATGTTCTTGACCTCAGTAAGTTTGATGTTGTTGTTCTACATTATTTGGACTATCTTGTCTGCCTTGAACCAGAAGAACAATTTCGAAAACAAGGGTTTGGCTAATGGTGTCTTGGCCATGATTTTCCTCTACTACTGTGCATATGATATTGGTGCTAATGGTGTTCCTTTCTTATACTTGACTGAGATTTTGCCTTACTCCCACAGAGTCAAGGGTATCAACTTCTCCTTATTTTTCCAAATGGTGGTGTTGATTTTCAACGGGTTTGTCAATCCCATTGCCATGGATGCTATTGACTGGAAGTACTACATTGTGTTTTGCTGTGTCAACGCTTGTATGGTGTGTGTTGTATTCTTCTTCTTCGTTGAAACTTCTGGTTACACTTTGGAAGAAGTCGAACAAGTTTTCGATGCTAATGCCAGAGAGAAGTATGCACACAACATGGCCTTGGTTGAAACTGAATCTTCTTCAGGAAAGGCCAGCGTTTAATGCTTAATTTGATGGTTTCGTTACCGAACCTTCCAACCTTGCCGTTTTAATTTTTTTTTGGAAATGTTTTCCAGAATGATGGCCTTTTCTACAGAGCTTGCCTTTGCAGAAAGTTTAACCATTAAAAAAAATCAAACTATCTTTTGTTAATACGATTTCACGACTTTATGTTTTAGGAAATAATACGAAATCAAATAAATCACTTCATAATGACCGTTGGTGTAATATTCCATTCTTGTAACACTTACCAATCTTCTTATGGGAAGTGCAAAACATACAGTTGCAGATCAAATGCCCAAGTTCATGATCAACGTTTTCACTCTGTCTTATTAGCTGCCCGTAAATTAGAAGTGGGACTGAAAACTTCCCATTTAGGAACCTGTTAGGCAATGTTTCTAAGTAGGAAATGTAGTCTATCTCATTGTTCTCGATTTTAGGAGTGGAGTATCCCACTTTACTACCACTTTACAAAATAAGTTGGTATTCCAGAACCAAGGGTCAAAAGATGCATGCATATAAAAAATTATGGAGCTTTGAAAAATTTAGAATTATCACCAGGACGGAAGATCACTGATTAGGGAAAAGGCAAGAGATATAGAAAACAGCCATGTTGGGGGTAAGGCTTCTTTCCAGTAATCGGCTCAAGGATGTGCTTCCTCTTGAAGAGTTTCTCTTCCGGCAAAGAGTAAGAAAAGTGTACAGAGATGCACTTCGTCAAATATATGCTTCTCCACAGAAGGATGATCTTTTGTCATTCTTGAAACACGAATGGGTAAAGGAACCGATTACCGATATGAGCCGGAGACGGTACATGTTGAGCCAAGGTTCAAAGCAGATAGACCAGATAGCCCAGAGTATGAATTTGGCGAAAAAATAATGGTGTGAAAAGGTATTTGATTCATATATACAGATGAGATTCTTATTCTATGTCAATGACGTTATCAAAATGTCATAGTTGTCGATCATATCAGAAAAGTCAGCCTTGGAGCCTCCCAATGCTTTGAGTTCTGAAATTACCAATGTTCGGATGTTGAGCTTTTTGATCTCAGAAACCATTTGTGATCTCAGGCTCTTGACTGCTGTTATGCCGGATAAATTGTGCATCAATTCAATTAGGGAAACGATCAGCTGAGTGTAGTCGCTAGACAACACTGGCATTTCCGCCAAAATAGGAGATATTTTACTGAATTTGAGATTCTTGTTCACATAGTTCAAATTGGTATTCATTTCCTTCTGATTGTATCTGTGAAGATACTTAAAAAAGTTGAGGTAAAGTCTGTACAACCAGATTTGAAACTTGTTCAAAGATGCTAAATCCCCACTTAATAATTTGTTTAAGTTTTTTATGGTGTCGTGGGCCTTTTCAGAGCTCTGTTCAGATAAAAGGAGTGTCTTATAGTAATCCAGTTTTAGGACCGTCACATCGTTCAGCGATTCCACCACTTTGTCGTTGACACCAAACTTCCATAACGTACTGAAGTCACGATTATCATTTAATTTATCCACATCGAATCTTCTCACGCGTTGAACAAAATAGGCAAGATAGTCATTGATACCCAATACTGTGGTCATGGTCACAGCATTTAATGCCAATTGCAACTCCCCAACAGTATTCAAGCTCCTGTTATAAAAGTTGAAAAATCCCTCTAATTTAGTGTATACTTGCTTCTCTATACCATCCAATACCATGTTAACGTTCTCACCAGGAATGGTCAAATAGTAACGATATAATTGCGATAAATCCTTAACATTTTGTGCCAGAGGGATTAAACCATTGATATAGTGACCTAAAGTATCGATCTGGATCATTTTAATCTTGAGAAATTCAAAGTTGTGAAGAACTAATTTGGAAAAATGCCCCAACTTTGACAAGTAGTACATCATTGACATCCGCACCTTCGGATCATCAGGATTAAAGGCAAGTAAGTCTTGGAGTACCTCTACCTTATCAATTGGGGTTAATGATTTGCTAAGCTGCAAATTCATCAATATAAGCTCATTGGGTGTGAATATTTCATATCGTTCCAATGAAGCTGTTTTCTTATATTTAGAATAAATTGTCTTATTCTGCTCAACAAGAGTTTCTTCATCCACTCTCCCAAGTAGCAACTTGAATTTCTGGTTGTTAACTTGAACTTGAACATCATCTGACTTCTCATCCAATTGTAATGAATCTAACTCTGAGAATTGACGAATGTCGTTGAAACAACACAACTTATTCTTAAGCTTGTCGTAGTATTGTTGTAAGAATTTCTGGTGGGGTTGTCCATATTGAACTGCGAGTTCCACATATGATAACTCGCGATTTCTCTTGAACGGAATGGCATCTATGGTCTTCTTTGTATCTTCAAAAGATAGGTTCAAGTGCTTCAGGGCATCAATGAAATTTAAGATAGTGGAATAATCGTTGAATGAAGTTAACTTTCGTTGGGTGTAATTGTACAACTTCTGCCAGCTTTCCAGCTTCTTCAAAGCTTCCACATAAACGGCATCTATTTCAAGGTCCAACTCGACATCCTTTGATTTCTTAAATGATTCTACTTGCTCAATCACTGCTTCCCACTGATTCAAATTTGCATTTAGTTTTACAATTGCATACAATTCTTGGGTAGTTTCCAAAGGTAGCTTTTCGATCAATCTAAGGCCCAATTGATTCAAAAGCTGTGCCGTGTCACCTGTTATGAGGGAGCAAGCGAATGCTGCATTGTACACATCCTTGGTTTTACCCATACACTTCTGCAACTGCATTAACAACTTTTGTAACTCCTTCACATCTATCGGACTGTAGCCATCTACCAATTCGTCGATCAAGGCTGGGAGCAACTGGGATCCAAGAAGAGGATACTTTCGCAATGCAGCTTCACACGTCTGTTGAGCCTCCTTTGCCAAACCTTCCTGACGGAACATTCTGTAGAGAAGCAATACCGCATTGGAGTCATTGAGGGTCTGCTTCTTCACCAAATCTCTGGCGCCTGCAATGGCTGACGCCTTACCCTGTTTGTACGATGAATAGTACAGTAAGCAGAGGTATGCGGCGTTTGCTGGATACTTTAATCTTCTCTTTTTAATTTGGGTATCAGCTTCTCGGAACTCCCCCTCGTCGACGAGCCTCACTATATCTTCGAATTCCATAGTATATTATTAGATTAAGGAGCGTAATCTCTCACTTGGACTGCTATCAATGGGGTCTTGATCTACTATGTATTGGCTGAAAATTTTCTGTAATTGGGGTGCGACTTACAGTTTAGCATATATTGCACTACTTGCGGAGAACAATCTACTATTGCGGTAGAACAGTCTACAATTACCGTAGAACAGTCTAAAGTCTACTACTACCTTACAACTTTGGCCGGATGTTAGTTTCCGGATGTTAGTTTCATCAACTGTAAATCAAGTATCATCTTTTCTGATACCAATAAAAGCAGATTGATCACAGCCCAGTATTCGAACTTTCTCTTTAAGATAAAAATAAAGAGTACCAGTACTGCGAAATGACTCAAAAGGTGATGAATAGGTAACTGAATGGACTTCGCCTAGTGTTGGCCTCGGCATTAGAATTATTCAGTTTCAGTTTATTTTCATCCTGCACCAGCATCGCCATGATGAAAAATAGTGGTTCCTTCATTTCAAGTGGATGATAGTTAATCCGAACACAATTCACGTGGAACATTACTCTTGCAGGAAAACCAGAAAATATCCTTCGTTCCAATATACTTACATTTTAATTACACGAACAAATCGAACGAATTGGGTGATTGCCGTATATCCTTGGTTACTGAAGCCACCACTCCAAGTTGAAGTGGAAGAGACCACGTGAACTGCCACAGACATAGGGCCAAGATATTTCCGTCTCTTACGATATTAAACATCAGTTTGGGTCACTTGGGCGGAAAAAGTGTCCTGTGTCCGCCATATAGAATAACTTTTGATTTCTTGTATACCAGAATAGAGGGCTACTTTCCTTTCAATATGTCATACTGGTTGATTGATAAGTATTCCACACAACAAAGGGGAGCAAGCTGAGAGGCCACCTGAACAAGACATGGCCAAGACCAATATGGACAAGGAAAATTGAAAAATCTATTGGCTATACGAAGAATTGGCAGGAAAATAAAGAAAAGGGTACATGAGAATACGGCAGAAGGAAGTAGGAGAGGAAATTCTCGTGGTACGAAATGCAGTGCACTTTGATTAGGCCTTTCTTCCATTCATATGAGTAGGCCCCATATTTGGATTTTTCAATTGAGAGAAAACGACAGTGGAAAAACTGAGGATTCGCTTATATTTAATTTTGTTCAACTGGCTCCTTATTTTCCTTTCTACGTCATTAGACCAAGAATTTAAGGAGAACCACAAAACCCTTCTTGGCGGCGGGGTACGGCACAAAAAGGATACCAATGTATGGTGATGATGCCTATAATAAGCAGAATAACATCACAAAAGAAGTTCCGGCCCAAATCTGTCATTTACTAACCGCAAGCGGATTGAACGAGGGTAAGTTTAGATCATGTAGTAGGGCATAAAGGATTCTACGACCAGCTTCGGGAACTTGCCGAGCATTGTTCGAAGCACGTTCGGGGAGATTACTATACATAGTACCAGAACTATGATAAGGAGAAAGCAGTGCCAAGCTTGCTGCCAATAATTATAATTGTGAGCCTAACTTGATACATTGCCAGTGGTCATCTTGGCATGCTAATACATCGGCATTGTGATTAACACCCAGAATGGTATCTATTAATGCCGGTATCGAGTGTTGAAGATGACCAATAATTCATGTATAAATACTAGACTCCCCCCCCAAACAGATCAAATGATCATCAGCCAAAGATAAAGAAAGAAGTCGTAACTAATACTTCACTAATTGCATTCAAAGAGTCGCGCATTAATCTAGTGCCCATCGCTAAACACGTCTATGATTATTCTATTTCTGTGCTTGCAATGTCGGACCAATTACAGAATTATCAAGTAAGTCTCGAAGCCCTCGAGTCGAAATTAGAAACTGATTACACCAATGGTTTATCTTCCAGCAAGGCCACCGAGTTCTTAGGCAAATATGGCCACAACAACTTGGGAGATGAGACCAAAATCTCTATTACTGCTATTTTCTTGCACCAGGTCTTCAACGCCATGATCTTGGTGCTTATCATCTCCATGGTAATCTGTCTAGCCATCAAGGACTGGATCAGTGGAGGTGTTATTGCCGGTGTGGTTGGTATAAATATCACAGTTGGCTTTATACAAGAATATAAGGCCGAAATGACCATGGGATCCTTAAAATCATTGAGTTCGCCTACCGCCAGAGTCACCCGTAACGGAGACGACATGATTGTTCCTTCTATTGAAGTGGTTCCTGGAGATTTGGTCACCATTAAAGTTGGTGATACTGTTCCTGCTGATCTTCGTTTGATCTCCTCCATGAACTTGGAAGCCGACGAGGCGTTGTTAACTGGTGAGTCGCTTCCAATTGTTAAAGATCCAAATCAAACCTTTACCACTGATGTTCCTGTTGGTGATAGAATTAATATGTGCTATAGTTCGTCTATGATCACCAAAGGTAGAGGTATTGGTGTCGTTGTTGCTACTGGGTTAGACACGGAAATAGGTGAAATTGCCAAGTCCTTGCACAAGAAGGAAAAGCCTACTCTCAAGTCCATTATTGGTAGTATCTTGGGTGTCACCAATGGTACACCCTTGCAAATTAAATTATCCTGGTTGGCTATCTTTCTATTCTGGATTGCAGTGTTATTTGCTATCATTGTTATGGCGACTCAGAGAATGAAGGTCAACAAGGAAGTAGCCATTTATGCTATTTGTGTTGCTTTGTCTATGATTCCTTCAGCGTTAATTGTTGTTCTTACCATTACTATGGCCGTGGGTGCCCAAGTTATGGTGACCAGAAACGTCATTATACGGAAATTGGATTCGTTAGAGTCTCTCGGTGGTGTGGATGATATTTGCTCTGATAAAACTGGTACTTTGACTATGGGAAAAATGGTAGCTAAGAAATGCTGGATCCCAGGTATTGGTACATATTATGTGGACAACTCAGCCGATGATTCCACCGTTATTTCCCCATATAACCCTAACGTTGGAACTGTGCACTATTCGGAATTGAGTCCCACTGAGATTAAACAGTCTGATGAAGAAGAATTAACTTTGTACAAGCCTCTCGATGACGATATAAACGAGTACTTCAAACTGTGGTTATCTTGTGCTACTTTTTGCAACATTGCAAAGATTTCTCTCCTTGATGGTGAATGGAAGGCTCATGGAGATGCCACTGAAATTGCTATTAAAGTGTTCACAGAACGTTTGAAGTTCACTCCAGAGTTATTCCCCAACATGAACTTGGTTCAGGAGTTCCCCTTCGATTCAAGCGTGAAGAAAATGTCTGTTATCTACAAAGATTCTGCCAGCCCATCTGGCGATTATCAAGTTTTCTCCAAGGGTGCTGTTGAAAGAATGATAGACGCATGTAAGTACATGAATGACGGAGTTACCTTGTTAAAAGCAGAAGATCGTGCAGAAATTGAAGACCACGTTACTACGTTGTCTTCTCAGGGCCTTCGTGTCTTGGCCTTTGCAAGAAAGTCCTTCAATGCTCTGGAATCACCAAGAGTTGTCAGCTCAGAAAAGATCAATGAAAAGGAAGTCGATGTTGAAACTACAGAAGTTTCGTCTGATAGCAGCTCCAATGAAACTTTCAACCGTGAATTTGTTGAATCTAATTTGACCTTCTTGGGATTAATCGGTATTTATGATCCTCCTCGTCAAGAATCACTTAATTCCGTCAAACGTTGTCACAAAGCTGGTATTAATGTTCGTATGCTTACTGGTGACCATCCATCTACTGCTAAAGCTATAGCCCAGGAAGTTGGAATATTGCCTAATAATTTGTATCATTATTCTGATGATGTTGTCCAACTGATGTGCATGACAGCTCCTGAGTTTGATGCTCTTTCAGATGATGAAATTGATAAACTTCCTATCTTACCTTTGGTTATTGCTCGTTGTGCTCCTCATACCAAGACCAGAATGATTGAAGCTTTACATCGTCGTAAGAAATTCGTTGCCATGACTGGTGATGGTGTCAATGACTCGCCTTCATTAAAGAGATCAGATGTGGGTATTTCCATGGGGATCAACGGCTCAGATGTTGCTAAAGAAGCCAGTGACATTGTATTAAGTGATGATAATTTTGCATCCATTTTAAATGCTATCGAAGAGGGTCGGAGAATGTCTGCCAATATTAAAAAGTTTGTCTTGCAATTGCTTGCCGAGAACATCGCCCAGGCGTTGTACTTAATGATTGGCTTGGCGTTCGTTGATGATTCTGGTTACTCTGTTTTTCCACTTTCCCCAGTGGAAGTTCTTTGGATTTTAGTGGTGACCTCTTGTTTCCCAGCTATGGGATTGGGCCAAGAAGCTGCCAGTGATGATATTTTGGAAAAGCCCCCAAGCAATCGTATTTTCACTTCTGAGTTAATAATCGATATGATTGTCTATGGATTCTGGATGGCAGCGCTTTGCTTGAGTGGATTTGTGATCATAGTTTTTGGAAGAGGAAATGGTGACTTGGGATTTAACTGCAATAACCCCAATAATAACGAAAATTGTGGTTTGGTTTTCCAGGGAAGATCTGCTACATTTGCTAATATGACTTGGTGCTGTTTAATTTTGGCTTGGGAATGCATTCATCCCACCAGATCCTTATTCCAAAGTCCCCATGAGGATACCACGTGGTATGCACACTTGTGGGACAACCAGTTCTTGTTCTGGTCGGTTGTGGGCGGTTTTTTGAGTGTGTTCCCAGTCGTATACATTCCAGTTATTAACAAGAAAGTATTTTTGCATGGCCCCATTGGGTATGAATGGGGAGTTGCCATTGGTTTTAGCTTGTTGTATTTGATAGTATGTGAGGTCTGGAAATGGGGCAAGAGAGTTTATTATAGAAAGTGGCACAAGAAAGCTAAGAACCCTGAGTACGAGTTGGAAAGAAAAGATCCCTTCATGAAATATGCTTCATTTTCCAGATCGAATACCATGCAAGTTTAGTTCTCAGTTTTTTTTTTACTTCTATATTATTACATTTATTTTACCGAATTTTTTAGAGAGTTTAGATATATTTCAAGTCCGTTGATTATTATATGTATTAATTAAACAACCCACTAAACTCAGGGACAGCTTTAATTTAACATGCAAAAAATTATAAATATAGCATTGACCCTTGAATACCAATTGATGCAACTATGGAGTTATTAGTTTACCACACTGATAGTTTTGTATATAAATAACCAAGTTCAAAAAGTTAACTGAACATTGCATGAAAGGTAGACCTGAGTCGAATAAACAGTTTAGTTTTTTGAGAAAAAAGTGTAGGGTGAATAATAAATGTAGAAAACTTCAAATATATATTTTGGAGTTCACAGGCAAATAAAACATTACAACTAAGTACAATAAATCCAATTAATCACCATTATAATAAATACAATAAATTATACACATTCTCAACGCAAGTCCTGGTCCTTGACGGTGAAATGGCCCCCCAAATGGTCGGTGTTACCAAAGTCTTGGATAGTCCCCTTTTTAGAGGGCAATTCAATGTCGACGATCAGAATACTGGTGTTGAAAGGAACCTTCAAGTCGTTGGGAGTCAAATTCTCACTCAATCCATATCCCTTTTCAGCATACAAATAGTTAACAAAGGTAGTAATAACACCACCATGTGTGCACAACACCAAGTTCTTCCACAGTTCCTTTATGGCCTTATCAATTACATCGTCCCAAACAGCTTCTACCCGAGCTATGAGAGATTCGTGTTTCTCTCCCATGTTTCGGAAATTGTCCCCGTATTTTTGCTTTGCATCACGAATGTACATACCTTCCACAACTCCCATATTTCTTTCTCTCAAATCTGAAGTCTGCACCACCGAAACTTGTGGCTGGTGCTCAGCAATGTACTTTGAGGTTTCCACACATCTGCTAAGATCGCTCAGCACAAAGTGATCCAACAGAACCTCCTTGAACCTCTCTCCTACTCTCCGTGCTTGTTCATGGCCTGTGGCATTGAGTTCTATGTCGATGTGGCCCTGAAGGATCTTCTTAACGTTGTGATCAGTTTGGCCGTGGCTCACCACGAAAATACGCAACACGTTGTCGTTTTCGTTCGCTGAAATTCCCACCGTCATTATGAATCACCTTTGTATTACTCCGGATGTGTTCAAATCCTCTATATGTCTATGAGTCTACCTGTGAAGGTGAGAGAAAGAAAGAAGGGAAGAAAAGAAATGTACTACTCGTGTATCCTATTATCAGTCATAGTGTTCACCGATCTAATTCCGCGATGCCGATATTCCTGCACGTAAACGGTTACCGGGTATAGCCGATAAGATAATTGTAGATACAGAGCTGATCCAGAATAAGAGTACTATCAACAGAAGACATTTAAAATAACTACAAAAGAAGGTCTTCTTATCCCATGGATGATCAGTATACGTATTTATATACTATATACGTTACTGAATATAAATAAGTCATATATACATATATTTATAGAACTTTATGCACTTTTATAGTCTGTTCTGTCTACTCTAAGGTGAGGAGTCACCACCTTCTACCACACACTTGAACTCCTGGAGAGCCTCCCGTTTCATTTTGTATCCGTGAAGATCCTCCTGTGGAAAAACACCGTCTAACTCACGCTTGTACTGCTGGATGGCTTCTATGGCCTCAGAGTGAAAGTTGGAGTATTTCTTGACAAATTTGGCTGGTGGATGACACTCGTCATCCATCATCCCTAGCATATCTGCCATCACCAAAACCTGTCCAGAACACCGTGGCCCTGCCCCTATACCTATGGTGGGAATACTCAACTTGTCAGTGATGTATTCAGCCAATCTGTTCGGTATACATTCTAGAACCACAGCAAAACAACCGGCTGCCTGTAACAGCTTACATTCCTCGTAGATTTGCAACGCCCTCTGCGAATCGGTACCTTGCAATTTGAATCCTCCTAACACGTTATGTCTCTGAGGAGTCAAGCCTACGTGACCCATGACCGGTATTCCCGAATCAATTATTTTGGTGATGGTTGAAATCATTGAGGGATGCCCTCCTTCTAATTTGACACCTTGAATTCGGCCCTCCTTTATCAACCTTACAGATGTCTTCAATGCTTGTTCTTCTGAAGCCTCGTATGTGCCAAAGGGCAAATCTGCCACGAGAAATGACAGTTTGTCACCTCTTTCCACTGCTTTTACGTGGTAGAGGAACTCTTCGAAGGGAAGCTGGTTGGTGTCCTCGTACCCTAAACAGGTCATCGCAAGCGAATCACCAATCAAGTTAATGTCTACACCGGCTGTCCCAGCATACTTACCGGTGATATAATCGTAGGAGGTTACCATCAGGATAGGCGTTTTGCTAGCATATTGCTGGTGGATATCTATCAATGTCTTTCTTGTACGTTGTGCCTGATGCGAAGAGTAACGTCTTCCGATCAGCAATATGGCCTGATTCCATCGTTTTGACCACATTTCGAGGCAAACAGAGGTCCTAATAGAATGAGAACGGCAAACAGTCTACCACAAGAAGACACTTGGAATACTATCGTCTGATAGTATTAGTAATAATCAGGGTGTCGTACCACAACAACTACATTTAATACAATCTACTGGATCTACACCATATTCAGACCGAGGCTTGAAAAATCTTGGGGTGTCGGATTCTTAGTAAGCAGTTACGTCATTGTGCCTAATGAGTCATGGCCCAATTAGTCACGGAAAAACTTCGGATCAAGCGCGGTTTCCCAAATGCATACAATAGGATTTGGGTGAACATTTAAAGGGAGTAAATTGTTGGAAATTACTTTACAAAGCATAGTGCTCACTGAAACGAGCAGTTAAGTTTCCATATTCAATTAAGTGGTTACCATCCAACGAAAAATAGTATCAAAGATGCCTGAAATTGACGATTCGTTCTTGATGAACCATACGTGTCTTCGGATTAAGAACCCCAAGGAATCTCTTCCATTCTACACTGATATCCTTGGCTTTAAGTTGATCAGAACGATAGAGTTCCCAACCTTTACATTGTACATGTTAGGCTACCCCGATTCAGCATATGAGGGCAAGAACTGGTCTGCCAGACCAGGGATCTTAGAATTATGTCACAACCACGGAGTTGAAAACGACCCTGAGTACAAGTTGAATAACGGTAATGGTACCACATTCAGAGGATTTGGCCACATCTGTGTTTCTGTGGACAACATTCAGGTAGCCGAGAAAGAGCTTTTGGCCAGAGGAGTTAAGTTCCAGAAGAAATTGTCGGAAGGCAGACAGAACTACATTGCGTTTATTTTGGACCCCAACGGCTACTGGATCGAATTGATTGAACATCTGATTGGAAAGAAGGAAGAGAGCACTAGCAAGGACACTTACAAATTCAACCACACCATGATTAGAGTCAAGGATCCTAAGAAGTCTCTTGATTTCTACAGAAATGTCCTTGGATTCAAGTTGTTGAGTACCAGAGAACACCCCAATGCTAAGTTCACCTTGTATTTCCTAGGCTACAACCACGATCCCGCATTTGTGGAGAACTCTGTGGATAGACCCTCCCAAGCTGAATACGAAGGTCTCATTGAATTGACCCACAACTGGGGAACTGAGTCCGATGACTCTTTTGAAGGATATCACAATGGTAACACCACCGACAACGGTGCCACCCAAGGTTACGGTCACACCTGTGTGAGTTGCAAGGACCCTGCCAAGTTATGTGAACAAATCGAATCCGAATATCCAGAAGCCGTTTGGGGGTTGAAATGGGATCAGGGTAACATCAAGAAAATTGCCTTTATCAAGGATCCTGATGGATATTCGATTGAGATCTTGGGTCACGATTTATTTGCTAAGCTTTAAAGTACATAGAGAATAACATAATACTAATATTACACATCAAATATGTTCCATTCAACTGTAACAACATTTGTAATTGTAAGCTTATGGCTCTTATTAATCGGTTTTCTCGGAGATTGCTTAATTGGGCAAGTGTGGTCTCCTAGGAATATACATATGTAATCTGTTTTTTTTGGTAGCACCCAGAAATCAGACATCGTATAAAAAGGTGAGTTCACCACAGTTTCAATCCATAATTTTAATATTATTATTAGATCATCAGTTCTTACGTTCCTGTTGGATGATTGGAACGCTTATTAAGAGCTCTATTACCCGCCGTCCCTTAGCCGCCGCCACCCCCAGAATCACACGCACATATTCCACAATGGTTTCCGCAGAAGTCAAGGCCAGAGTTGATGAACTCATCAAGAAGCCAGTGTTTGTTGCCTCCAAAACATACTGTCCTTATTGCAAGGCTGCCAAGGCCACGTTAGCGCAAATTGTTCCCAACTTGGACGACTACATTATCGAATTGGATACCGATGCCGATGGAGAAGAAATCCAGGATTACTTGAGACAAATTACTGGCCAGAGAACCGTGCCCAACATTATCGTGGGTGGAGAGCACTTGGGTGGTAACAGTGATATCCAGGCCTTAAACCTGAAGGGTGTTTTGAAGACCAAGATCAAGGCTGTATTGTAAGCAAAACTTGAACTGTGCAATACAGGTATTATTATTAGACTGAACGTATGGGAATGCCTTTTTCTGTATTGATAGTTTATAGTGTATGGAGTATTTATTAGAAATCCTAATGCGATAATATGAGTATGATTTTAATGTAAGCAGCATAGTTAAGATGACCACTGTGTAGACTAGAGTATGCTTTATTATAATGTAAAATTCATCGTAGTGCTTCAATGGTTGATCATATATATAGCACAGCAATATTGCAACAATATCCAATTGATGGTGGCAATTGTATTTATGCCATTAGATAAGGTCTACACTTAATCGGATGGGTAACAAGATAATCGCAAATCCATTCAACTTCCTCGACTGAACTGGACCATCAGTTTGGAAGAGCTTAAAAGACAATAATGGCCTGACTCTATAGGAGGGCTACAGTGCTTCTTAGATGGAACTGGGATTCGTTAGAAATATTCTTAGAATATCCTCATAGAAATGAAACACATGAGTAATACTTTCATACAGATGTTAGAACGGAGAAGCGTACAAATGGGTTTACAATATACACCTTTAACCGACCAGTAGATTTACATTACCGCAATCTGCATAGCACACTATATATTATAGATATTTCAGTGCACTTATAAGATGGACGGTTTAAAACGTCATAATACACAATAATATACCATAATACATCATAATGAGCTAAATATCATAGACAACATTCAAAAGTACATTTTATACCATAACTATAATATGCCATAGACTTTAATATACCATAAACTATAATACATTCAAGTTAGCTTTATCCATATTATTTACCAACTTTTGTACTTGGATGTATATAGCGTGTCCAAAATTGGATTTCTTGACTACATTCTATTTCTCACCCTATGAGTGTTTCCGGGACCAAAGTCCATGAACTTGCATACTGGACAGAGGGTACGAACCGTCCGGCATGGAGATGTGGGTTGCAGTTTGGAATCTCATATTATTACAAAATACAGATATGACTGTGCAAAAATGACAGACTTAAATTGGGATGAAGGGGCTTATATTCGCCCTATTGTAACTTAAAGTTAAGTACGAGTGTATTGTTAATGCTATTTGTATGTCTATGGCCAATAATCACAATCGGATACATACGAGAGCGTACAAAATTGTTACGCCGTGGCAAACTAAATCAAAACGAACAAAGTGGATCTCACGTTTGAGTAAGATACATTAGAAGGAATAAACACAATACGAAGAAACTTCGTGAAGACGAAAGGCATGCAAATAAATATTGTCAGAAATTGATATTCCTTTCAAACTATAGCAACAATAATAAAAAAGTTACAGTTGAATGATAATTATCAAGATAAATTCAAAAAAATTAAACAGAAATGCACGGATGATTAATGATTTTATGGGCCATAAATTGATAGTTATTATTTATAACGATGCTTGAAGAAAATGTACAGGTTATTCGGGTTGGGATGAGGTTTGTGCTTATTATTCGCAATGATAGTTTGCTTTACGAAGGCTTGCCATCCAACGAGGTTTCCGATATCGTGGTTCGCCACTTTTGATAGACAAATATTTAGGTCAATTGGTTGTATGATCAATCACTCAGGAAATCATCCGTACAGGCTGTTCTGCATTTTGCTTTCTCCCAGACTCTCTCCTTCGTTACGAATAGAACACACCCCTTTTTCCGTGTTACGTGATATATTAAGGCTTTGCATTTAAGGTAGTTTCACTGGATAGGCTTTGAAGAACAGACCAATCGATGTTAGTTTACACAGGGAAACTACTGGATTTAGAGAATATAAAAAGAGAAGTATTCCAGCATTTTTTAAGAGGGATTGAACAGCATAATTTTGCGGGAAGAAAGCCAAATTAAACAAGGAGAGCTTACGTTAATATTAGAAAACTAAGAAACAATGAACTCAGACTTAGGCTTATTTCTCTCCTTAAGTCTTGCCTCAATTATACCACTTATCATATGGAAGCCCAGAACAATCATTGGCAATGTACTCTATTATATTTATGGTATTAATGTTGTCATGTTTATCTACACTGGTATTTTCATACTCAGGGATAGACTCCATGGCATGAGTGGCTTTGAACAATTTTACCTGCCCGAATACAACAAATAGCATGGCAGAAATTGACTTAATGGCGTATAATTCGCCGTCAACCACAGATACTTGCGGGACGTCCACATCAGAATACGCTATAGTTTCTGATTTAATTGTCGCCCGAAATTGTCGTAGGGCTACAATGCGGAGGATGATGTTTGAATTAGGAAATTGGATTGACGGCGCTATGGCATTAGCAGTTGCTATTTGGGATATCGCCATTACTGCGCATGAAAAATCTTAGAGACATGATTGTGCAATAATGATGGTATGAACTCTGGCTTATACTATAAATATTGGGCCAATGAGCATAGTTTGTGATCCCACAAAGGAACGAGAGATAACAGCAGATGCCCTACTGGCGATAATTACTAGCATTGAAGGAAATTGGATTTGTAGCAACTGCTATATCAAAGTAGACAAAGATGGTGCGTGGATTGGAACGATTCTAATTGGGACTAGTGATGCCGTTTACTTGGAGAGTTGTTGTTATCTGTATAAGGGTATATGGGACGTTGGTTGTAGAAGTTTGACGTGGCGAGAGAACCATAATAACCAAAGTGACATAAACTCTGCTACTTCGTCAACTTCCCAAACAAGTCTCTATTTCTCTATTGTTAACATGTCAATGATAATAAAGTATTGAAAAATATAGGAAATTGCCATGTCCGTTTATAGTGCGTCACTTTTTCAGTATGTACAAATATGAAGTCGCTCGTTTGAATTATGTTACCCCGATTACGAAGAATTTTGACTTTCTACTACGAAAAGTTGTGACCAATGTTACGAAGATTATGTTTGCTGATGGTGTGAAGAATTCGTTTGTCCGTGGTGGGAACAATTTGGCGTAGTTACTGAACTTTTCCTCACATTTGGGGTGAATATATCTTCCTGGCCGCGTATATAAAATCCCACGACGAATTCGAACCAATTTTGGAAACACTGAAACATAGGACAGTACACTAAACTAGCCCATATTACACCATAATACACTAAACATCATAGGAAACATACCATACGACATTGTATAGAATAAACTGTAACATACCATACACCATTCCAAACTATAGCATAATTGCACTGTATTACCACTATGACCTTCGTTCCTACATTTTATTAAATCTCTTCTTTAGTGCGATAAATTTGGCCGTAGAAAAATTTGCATCTCTACAACCAACTCCTCCAACCTCTCCGTACAACTAAGAATGTCCAACATACGTCTCCATGTACGCCAGGCAGTACCTCTGATCGACACAGTCGTGGCAGACTACGCTGTGGGCTACATCCAGCATGTTTCCAACGCTACAGAAGATAGCGTTACCGCTTCACAGATTAATATTGATGAAGAGTTGAAGTTTATCTGCGAGTTGTTACAGAATGCTGGTGGAGCCAAAGAGCCAGTGGAAAAGTTGGCCAAAACCATCTCCGATTCGTTGAAGGAGCAATTGGCCAAGAACTTATCTAAGTTGGAAGTTCAAGGTGACACTTCCAAGAGACTCTTGGATCTCAGTTTGTTGCAAGCCAACAGCAGCAAAAGAGACATCAACACCAGTTTGGCGCTTTTGGGTGCCTCCAGAGATATCGAGCACACCGGTAGACAAGTGGAAAGTAGAGTTGATAAGAAGAAGTTGGAGAAACAAGAACGGAAGATTGCCAAGAAGGTGGCTAAGAGGAACAACCAATTTGTCAACTATGAGGCGTCTAAATTGTTGATCGCCAAGAAGGACGATGACTACGACTCATTCTATTTGGAGATCAACCCCTTGGAATTGGGTACCTCAGGTGCAGGGAAATCAAAGGATATCAAGATCGATAACTTTGACTTGTATGTTGGAGACGGTAAGCGTATTTTGAGTGAGGCTTCGTTGACATTGGCATACGGTAGAAGATACGGTTTGGTGGGTCAGAACGGTATCGGTAAGTCGACCTTATTGCGGGCGTTGAGTAGAAGAGAATTGGACATTCCAAAGCACATAACAATTTTGCACGTTGAGCAAGAAATCAGAGGTGACGATACTCCTGCCTTGCAAAGTGTCTTGGACGCCGATGTGTGGCGGAAGAATCTCTTACAGGAGGAAACTAAGATCAACGAGAGAGTTGAAGAGATTGAAAGATTACGGAAAGAGTTTGACGAAGATTCTCTTGAAGTTAAAAAGTTGGACAGTGAAAGAGAAGATTTGGAAAACAGATTAGCACAAGTTAACGAGAAGTTGTACGAAATGGATAGTGACAAGGCCGAAAGTAAGGCCGCTGCAATTTTGTACGGTTTGGGTTTCACTAAAGAATCCCAGAGTCAGGCCACCAAGTCCTTCTCTGGTGGTTGGAGAATGAGATTGTCATTGGCAAGAGCTTTGTTCTGTCAACCTGATTTATTGTTGTTGGATGAACCTTCCAATATGTTGGATGTTCCATCTATTACATACCTTGCCGAGTACTTGAAGACATACGAATCAACTGTGTTGGTTGTATCGCACGATCGTGCTTTCTTAAACGAAGTGGCAACTGATATCATCCACCAACACTCTGAAAGATTGGACTACTACAGAGGTTCTAATTTCGATAGCTTCTACGCCACAAGAGAAGAGAGAATTAAGAACCAAAGAAGAGAATACGAAAACCAAATGGCTTATAGAAAGCATTTGCAAGCCTTTATTGATAAATTCAGATACAATGCAGCCAAGTCATCAGAAGCCCAGTCGAGAATCAAGAAATTGGAGAAATTGCCAATCCTTGAACCCCCAGAAGATGATAAGGTTGTCACATTTAACTTCCCTGATCCTGATAAATTATCACCTCCTATATTGCAAATGTCAGGAGTTACATTTGGGTTCTCTCCCGATAAAATTTTATTCAGAGATGTTGACATGGATATTAATATGGAATCTCGGATAGCATTATGTGGTGGTAACGGTACGGGTAAGACCACATTATTGAAGTTATTAATGGATCAGCTTCAACCTATGGATGGTATGATTTCAAGAAATGGACGGTTGAGAATTGGGTACTTTGCACAGCACCACGTTGATGCTATGGACTTGAATCTTTCTGCTGTGTCGTGGATGTCGGCTACTTTCCCAGGTAAAACAGACGAAGAATATCGTAGACATTTGGGTGCGTTCGGGATCACCGGTTCGTTGGGTTTGCAGAAGATGGAGCTTCTTTCTGGTGGTCAAAAATCTCGTGTGGCATTTGCAGCCTTGTGTCTTTCACAGCCTCACATTTTGATTCTTGATGAACCTTCGAATCACTTGGATACCCAAGGTTTGGATGCTTTGGCTGATGCTTTGATTAACTTCAAGGGTGGTGTGTTTATGGTGTCGCACGATGTAACTATTATTGACAGAGTTTGTAACGAGATTTGGGTTGCAGAGGACACCAAGGTTTTCCGGTTCCCTGGAAACATCAAGGCGTACAAGAAGCATATTTTGGAGTTGGCCGATGCCGCCGGTGTTGTCAGAAGACACTGATAGATACAGTAGAGCATATTGGATGCATAGAATCAAATATTTTCCGGGACTTCTTCAATTGGACAAAATGTAGCATGCGAGGGTTAGTGAAATTTAAAGTGAAAACGGCCCATAGGAACAACAACTTAGTATATCAACCTAAGGTTATAGTAAGTTGTAGAATACGCATAAATTTGTCAATTAATATTATATCAAACATGCTTTAGTCGATTTTATCTGCATGGATCCAATGAAAGCGAGCATAGTTCAAATTTGACCATTAGAAACAAAGAAATAAATAAACAAACAAAGACCCCAAATGAACACAAGATCTATAACCAAATTCTCCAGAGTATAACTTTTAAGTCACCGATTATTACTGAAAGCACTATTTATTCGGCCAGTAGTTATCTTCAACGCTATTCAAGTAATTAATGGAGGGTTATACAATTTCATTCTCCTTGATTTTTAATCCATGTCGTCCCTATTGCATTTACACTTTATATGACGTGTTTACGAGTAATAGACCAGATCTCAGGATTTATACCCGATTCATTTATGCCATATAACAATGATATGCTCTTTTTTAGTATTGAATAATCCAGTATATTACCGTCTTTGTGAACTTCGCAATCGATATATACCCGATGTCTTTTACCCCAACAAAAAAACTGGATTTCCACATTCGTTCTTCTCTTCGTTCCCTTCCTCCTCTCTACGCCATGAATAGGCTATCACTAAAAGCCAGGGTGGGCCTCGGCGTCCTTCTCACATACACCTCCTTCGAAGCATACTACCATGTACGTACACGGTATCTCATCCAGAGCCGGAAGGAAGAGCGTGATGCACTTATGAAAGAGCTCCATTTCCTGGACACTTATCAAATAGACCCGGACCTACAGCAGTTCCGGTCGGCAACCATCTCCGGGTTGTATGTCAATCCATTTGAAGAGTACCGGCCGCAGACGGCGTTTGAGTTCATAGCGGTCCGGATCATGGAATTCATAGAGTCCATCTATGGTAGCCAAATAGAAGTGCACAAAAAAGTCCATATTCCCCCTAACGAGACCCACGAAATCGAAGAAGTGTTGCAAAGCTTTCCAGCAAACTTGAAGGCATACAGAGATAACTCTACTATCTTGCACCAATGCTTGACCTCCAAGGGGAACTTTGCACCTTATAATGCCATCAGAGACCAAATGCTCTTTACATGGTTGGGCCAATCATGTGGTCTCATACAAATCGGAGGAGTCAACTTCTTGACAGACCCGATTATGGGGAAGCATCTAATTAGCAAACACTTTGGCCCTGCTCGATTCTTGCCCTCGCCTCTTACACTCCAAAATATTAAATATGCCACAAACAATAACCTCAGTTTCGTCTTGGTCTCCCATGATCACCCTGACCATTTAGAAATGGACTTTGCCAAACAGATTGGCAACGAACCCTTGTGGATTGTACCTGCTGGCCTCCAGAAGAAATTGGCTCGCAAAGGGATCTATAGAATCGTGGAAATGGATTGGTGGGACACATTGGATATTACTAAATATATTGGACTTGAAAACTCCGGTGATAGATTTGAAATAGTGTGTTTGCCTTCAATGCACTGGTCTGGAAGATGGGTGTTTGACTCTAATACCTCACTCTGGTGCTCCTACATGATTCGTAGGAATGGCGAATCAATAGTCTACCATGCGGGAGATACGGGATATTGTAAGAAGTTGTTTAATATTATTGGCAAGAAATTTAGTCCTGTCTTTTTAACAATGTTGCCAATAGGACAGTACTGTCCCTCGTGGCACCAGAAGCCTCGGCACATCTCACCTGAGGAGGCTGTCGCTATCCATAAGCAATTACTGGGGAAGTATATGCTTGGTGTGCATTGGGGTACGTTCAAATTAAGCAGCGAACCTATCATGGAACCTAGGATGAAACTTGAAGCACTCTGCGAAGAGAATGGCCCTTACATCGCTCCTCATCATGGATTGACCTATTTGTATGATCTCAAAAAGGGTACTAGGGAAGAGCTTAAGGGAGATATGACAGAGGAGTCGACATAAGCATTATGAAGAACAAAAGAATGAAAAAAATAATTGCTAGAATCATGACAGTAACGAAGGGACCAGAGAGTAACCGTGGCATTCATAGAGAACATAAAATATAGAATATTATAGTGGGAATATTATAGTTGCATGACTAAGTACAGATTAAGAAAGCCTCTAAAGCGAACAGAACATTCCACTGAGTAACAATGGACCTACCTATGGTATATAAATATTTGAGCCGTAATACCATAATATAAAATTCTATTAACCCCATATTAATAGCACGAACACTTTATAATGTACCACCTATGGCTAACCCATATAATTCACTAAAGTTAAATAGTACGGTTAATTTCAATTAACAGTCCACTCTCCGAAAAATTAGTACAATAAAGATACGATTGAATATCACTAAAATTAATGAACTCAATTATCAATTTGCTCTTTGTAAATATACTATATATATTCTACACCCCAATACCATATTATCCGAATAACTATGTTGCATTGATAATCATTAATATACACCTATTTACATGAGACATTAATCTCTCTCCAAAGCTGCAATCTCCGCAGCCAAAGCTCCTGTTCTCTCTCTCTGAGATGCAATCAAGGCTCTTTCATATGCCTGGAACTTGACGTCACTCCGAATCACAGACCCAATGCTCATAAACAACCCAAATGTACTGACACTCCCCAAAATGTACTGGCCCAAAGTTCTCATGGCTCCGTTAGGCCCAGGACCATTTTGCAATATGGAGAATCCTCCAAAAACAACCCCAACAACAACCCCCACGGTGGATCCCATGATGGCGCCCATTTTGAACTTTTCAAAGTTGGAGGGCTGGTGTGCGTACTGGTACTGTTGTACTGGAGGCATTGCGCTATGCTAAGCTTTGCTACGGTGGCGTGTAGAATGTGTAGTGATTGCACTTTAAGTGTATTTGGTGATAGTTGAATTTTAGTGGCCAGTTAAAATTTTTCCCCAGTGGAGAGCGAGGTAGAGACACGACCCGCGACCCGAAAATTTGACCTTTGGTGATATTCACTGTCCTATGTACTATATGAGCTTGATTACTATGTAAAAGACGTTTATAGATAACAGTATTAGGTGATACTATGGGAGCGTCTGCATCTAAGCCTGAAACTAAGGTGTTTACCCCTGCAGCACCAGTGGACTTCAGTGCGTCGTTCTTGTCGCAGTTGGAAACATCCGCAGAAGTATGTATAGGCACCGTGAATAGTGGACAAGATATGGTTGTCAAGATTGGACTTATAGATTGAGTATTTGCAGTGTTTAGAGTGTTTTCAGTGTTTACAGTGTTTACAGTGGTATTTATTCAAGTACATAATCATACCATTCATCTTGTTACAAATATCTTTATCAAACTTCGTTTAATACTAACATTACTTTAGTCCGACTACTCCCGTGCCCAATATACTGAAAAGTATATCCAGGAAAGAGTTCTGGCCGAATTAGCCACCTTGGAAGCCGAATCCGCCACTCGCTTCCGTAATGCCGTTGACTCCAGTTTATTAAAGGATGCCGACAACGCAGACTCCAAGTTGTCTGTGGCTGAGGCTGATGGAAAGATCGCTAGCTTGACCCAAGTCTTAAAAGAGAACATTGCCTTGTCTCAAGTGGAAGTTCCTGCTGCTACTAAGAAGGCCAGAGAGGCTGTCATCTCCTGTTTGAAGGAAAACAAGGGTAAGCCCTTGAACTGCTGGGAGGAAGTCCAACAATTCAAAGCATTGACCAAAGATTTATAATCAGACACCTAACAGCTATGTTCCTTTTGATGATTATATCTATGAAATGAGCGGAGACCAAATGAAATTATATGAATAATTTTACATCATCTCTTCTCCTTTCTCTGGCCTACACTATATCAATACTATATTTATTCGTGACTGTTCTGATTTTTCTTGTACTTGGTTAATTTATAATCCCACACCCTTGTAAATCAAAATCAACGCGGAATCACTTTCTCCTCCTCCAGACAATGTTTCAATCCGTTCCTTGTTGACAGAACTTACCTTATCGTCATTGAATTTCCACCATCTTTCTCCTTCCAAGTCACTAGGGTCTCTGACAAAGGCTTGGTAATGCCCAGAATCCGCTGAAATACCTGCATGCGTAATCACAGCTTGCAATTCGTAAACTGAAGTAGGATTCTCAGTTGAAGTTTCAAAATCAAACCCAGCAGGTACAACTTGCCTGAATTCATCTCTAAATTTGCTTTTGATCGACTCCACCTTCATCTCCTCCTCTTCCTTTTGCTCTAAGGGGTTCAAGCCATTGTCCTTCTTAGATTTCTTGAACTCCCGTACAACCTCAACGTTCTCCTTCTCAATCTTTCTCAATTTATCTCTAATCTCGACCTTGTCCGAACGGATTGACTCGTCCAACATTTCACTCAAATCGAGCTCAAAGGGGAACTGAACTCTTCTTAAGATCTTCAGCTTCTTGCGGGTATCTGTTCTCCAGAAGAACCGAACAAACTGAACAGTCAAATACTTGGGCAACCGTGTGATGGTTCTCTTCAACTGATACTCAGTATTGGATCCCAACTGGTCGTTATGCTTTTCAATAATTTCAGTCAACCCATTGAGAATCCCATCTCTAAGAAAGTTGGTCTTGATATCTATATGGCAGCTCAATTTCAACGACTCTTCATATTTGATTTGCGGTTCTTCCTCTGGCAAGGCCAAACACGTGGAAACTTCTTTCATTTCGATTCTGAACAAGTCTTTGATTTTCAAACTCTCGTCCAATGTGTTGACCAATTGTGTAAATGCTTCTTCAGCATCTTGTTGCTTATAATGGCCATTTTCACTTTCAGCAAATTGCGGGAAGGTTGCTCTGAAAAGCGATAAGAATATGTTAGGTGTCACCTTCTCCTGTTTCTTACCCATGTTCTTGTACAACGACTTCAACGCAAGCACTAATTGCTCACCTCTTCCACTTTGTCCAAGGTTGCCTAAAGCGTGAGCTTCCACCTTACGTGTAACATCCTCAATCTGGTACAATGCCTGCAACGAAGAATTCAAGTAACAAGTGTTCCCCAAGTTGACCAAACCCGAGGGATCGTTACTTACGGGGTTCAACTGGTGCAGACTCATATCTTCCAAGAAAACCTGCTTTTCTACGGGTTTCGAGGGTAAGTTCTTATCGGGAGTTCCTAACACCAAGAATGGCTGTTTCAACCCCTTCAATTCGATTACCGGTGTAGAGTCTGCCAACTTACCACCTTTGACAAGGATCTTCTGTCTCTCTATAGGAATTTGCGTCAAATCCTGGATCTTTTGTTTTAAGTCCAAACCTGTGGCCGATTCGCTTAACGCGATCTCATGGGTTTTGCCTCCATGTTTAATGCTGACTAAAGTAATTGCTAATTGTTAGTACTAAATTCGATTTAATTTAGTTTAATTCCAATTGAATTCAACTCAATCCAATGAAGGCATATATACTGATTTTGTACATACTGCTAATACTCATATTGAGGATCTGGTGATTGTAGACTAGTAGCAAAAGGAGTGAGTGTAGTTATCAACTGAAATAATGAACAAAATACATTGATTTTTTTTTGGTGAGACAAAAAGTGAATCGTATGGTAGCGCACAAACTTGTTACACATGTACATATTTACATTGATAATGTGTTCTTCAAATAATTGAACTTACCTTATGGTTATTAATTGATAATCAATACAATGCCAAAGTCCAAGAGATCATATGTATCTGAAGTGACAGTATTATCTTCAATTCACTTTTCACATCCACTTGCTGACCTAAATTTGGGAACACGGCTTGTGAGATCATGTCCATAGACAAAGTTGGCTTCATTTTCAAATGAGATCCAGATAACCACACAAGAGTATGCCTTTTTTTTGTTTAAAGGTAGTGAAGTCGTAGGTGCAGAAATGTCGTACCAATATAGGGAATATTTATCTTGAGGATAGCCACATTAATTCCACCACTGTAATGGCAAAAATGTGCAACAATGTGCAATGTAGGCTTATGTGGGTACTATTGACCATGTTAAGGAAACAGGTATTTTCATAACTGCAATTTATCAATAGTATTATGAGTATTATATGTGTGCAATATGGTAGTCAGAAAATGGATTTCGCACAACTGAAACCAAGCCAATTTGTTTCATTACACATACTTTACAATTGCATTGATGCCATATTACTCACATTCCGTTTGTGCCGTCATATTACTAAGAAGCAGGAATCTTACCATCCCGGTGTCTGTCAGATCAATTTTTGGCACAATTTACGTAACATATGTTCCCGTGCGCTTCCAGTATTCCCTACAACTATTACACGTACCTCTTGTTGATTCTCAGTCCAGTCAGTCACCAGTAGACCACGGATAATATGCAATTACGGAATGGATTGTGTTGGGGGACTTTCGCCACCACATCACAATAACTACTTGCTTAACTCCTAACGTACCACATTACGTTTTTAGTTGAATTAATGCTAAAACTGTCCTGTTGTTCTGTTATAGTGCTACTCTCTCTCTCTCTCACACACACACACTAATGCTCTGATTTCCCCAGAATTCGCACTCTTACTAAGGTCCGTTTAGTGGTGTATACTGTTTGAAAAATTTTAGTAATTATGATCACAGATTATATAAACCTGACGGTTCCCACTTCTGCAAGTACAAAGGAAAAGAAGTAAATCAAACCTACCTCGATACTGCTAGGAACCAGTAGAAGACACCAAATTCCGCCGGTGAAATAAATATCGCTAACTTTAGCTTTATACGAATACGTCCACTACACACAAACAACTACCGCATAAATTTAGAATGTCCAACTTAGTCAGTGTCCCAGAGGCATTGGAAGCCTTCAAAAACGGTGAGTTCTTAATTGTCATGGACGATGAAGACAGAGAAAACGAAGGTGACTTGATAATATCGGCCCAGAAGGTCACCCAAAAGGACATGGCATTCCTTGTGCGTTATTCGTCAGGTTACATCTGTGTTCCCTTATCAACAGAAAGAGCAGATAAGTTGGACTTGCCCTTAATGGTCAAAAATAGAACCGACAGACACGGCACGGCATACACCATTACCGTCGACGCCGATGTTGGCACTACAACCGGTATCTCTTCACACGACAGAACTTTGACTGCAAACTTGTTGGCCAATGCTTCGGCAACAAGCACAGATTTCATAAGACCAGGCCATATGGTTCCCTTGAGAGCTGTGCCTGGGTTGTTGCGTCTGAGAAGGGGTCATACGGAAGCCGCTGTCGAATTGTGCCAGTTGGCAGGCTTAGAACCTGCTGCATGTATTGGTGAGTTGGTTAAGGATGAAGATGGTTTGATGATGAGATACGATGACTGCGTGGCTTTCGGGAAGCAACATAATATCAAGATGATTACCATCCAGCAATTGTTGGACTACATGAATCAATAGAATATGTGAATTTTGATAGCCGTGTCTTTCTCTTTTCTTTAATGATGATGCATCTATATCACTTTGCGTCGGGCTACAGAATCAGAATCAATTTAATGCACACTTAGAATCCTCACTTATTTCCATTAACACTTGTTACAGTATTAGAATCTTGTAGGGGAACATTTCCATCAACTAAAACCCGTTTGAGCTCATCATTTTCCTCAAGTCCAGCTTCCGAGGCGCTTCTCTTGCCATTTTCTTCTTCAATTGGAACCTTTTCAGACTCACTTTCTTCTCCTTCAGACGTAGCGGCATCGGGTGATGTTGGTATGGTATCGTCATACGCTTCTTCCGAATCTTCACCTAATCCATCTTCTGATTTACCTGCATTGTTAACATTAAGTGGAATTTCTTCCGGCATGTCCGTGTCGAATGTTATTGCAGTATCAAGGGGGGAAGTAACATTAGGTGTGTTTATTTCCTCTGCCTTTTCTATTGACTTTTTGTCCTCTTGATCCTTTGTCTCATCGTGAGGTATGGCATTCTCAGTTCTATCCTCTTCCTTGAAAGTGGCTGTATTATTTTGATCAAGGGGATTCTTCGGTTCATTTGATTCTTGCTCTATTGACTCGTCAGTCAACCACGGTATCCTGACCATAGAAACTGATGTATGGACACTTTCCTTGCCATTATTGGTATTAGCCATTTCCCTTTCACATGGCAGTGTTGAAAAAGTCTCAGATGGGAAATTGATAATAGAGGAAGACACTAATATAAGCTTTGCAAATGAGTTGAAAAATTTTAATATCACCGCGTTGCTCTTGTGGATGTCGTAGCCTGCCTTGACAGGGTCTGCAACCAACTCACAGATACGAAGTAATGTGAATGGAGGACTCCTAGCAAAATGCATTTCCAAATGTAATCGGATCTTCTTGCTCTGATATCGTATTTCGCTGGGGACATTAATGCCTCTTGTGTTTTCTGTGAAAACAAACAGCAGATCTCCATCATCTCGCTCAGTGCCTCTCTTGACAAGATCATCCAACCATTTCAAGATTCCAGGAAGATATATATCTTGCCATTGAGAACCGATTTCTGATGGCACATGCTTTGTTGTTGCTGTTTTATTAACGAATTCATTGACCTCCTTTTCCAAGACCAGCATGATAAATATGTATATATCCGTTGTCTACCACCAAGAGAACTTGGATAACTATTATTGAATCGAATAAATGATCGCCTTTGGCTTGGAATAGTCCAATCGTGAAAAGTTGATAGAAGTGGTATTTCCAACAGCGAATATCGTCAATTAAAAGAACCAGAATATGTAACTTCAGTTGATGTATCAACCAATAGTGTGATCTATTATATTTCAATTTTATTTATAACAATACCAATTTCGTGGGCCTGGTAAGTCTTGATAACAGTTTATATGGAGACGTGTAACAAGAGAAGCTCTATCAAAGGTCCCTTCAAAAACAAAAACAAAGCAAAAAAAATTATGAAACAGTCATGCAATATATAATAAAGCAACCACCAATAACAGTATATCTTCAAGTAGAGCTAGCAATTCCAGAATGTTTCATACACCAAACTCTTTCAATATTACTATCATTGATCTATATATCTTTGTTTTTCCCCAGATTATATCGTGTGCGCGCCAAAACTTCGCGTGCCACAAAACCACTGATTTCTATTCGAAAATTTTTCACCAAATGCTCAAGTCACTAACATCAGCAAGACAAGCGATAACAGTGGTTCAGCTTGGAACAACTAGTATTCAAGATGTTCAGAAACAGTGTCAGACTAGTACGTGGCACGGCATTGGCCTGGCGACCATCGCCGGTTGTACAGTGCGTTGCATCCGCTGTGCGTTTCACGTCATCCAAAACAAATACTATCGCCAACACCAGCTTAACTGCTAGAGTGTTCCCTATAAACAAAGAGTCTATCGGCGAAAAAGATGTCGATGAGTGGCTCGCTGCCGTCAAGTCGTTAAAGCAGAAGCACCACCCTGAAACTGAGGCCGAGGTGTACGTTTCACAATTGGCAGACCCCCAGAATGTAGTGGAGGACAAGTTTGAGCCTTCGCAACAGCAGATCGAAGAAGCCGAGGCATTGAAACAGCTCAAGATACCCGGAAGGGAAGACGCCCTCTTGAGTCACTTAACTAATTTGATCATGAGAAGCGGAAAGAAGGCCAAGGCAGAAAAGATTGTGCACAATGCTCTATACATTGTGTACTTGAAGACAAGACAGGACCCCGTGGCATTGTTGTATGATACTGTTAACAGATTAGCTCCTTTGGTCACCACAAGAGTCAAGAGAACTGGCCATGCCAAAAACTATACCGTCCCAGTGGCGTTGAGAAAGAGACAATCTGAAAAGTATGCTTTGAAGTGGATCATTGAAGGATCCGAGAAGAAGCGTTCGCCCGACTTTTCCGTTCGTTTGGCAGAAGAGATTATCTCTGCCTATGAGGGCAAATCTGCTGGCTATGATAAGCGGTCCCAGATGCACAGAACTGCCATGACTAACAGATCATATGTGTTCTTGATCAAATAGATGGTCATAGCTGCATCAGGAACCATAATGTACTGGCAGACGGTGCCAGTTCCTGGCCTCCTCGCATACTTGTAAATATCACATTAGCTAACTATATTACTATATAGTGTAACGAGTTCATTTCCGGGTTATATTTAATGGTGATATCAAATTCGTAGTTTAGTTTTTCGTACCATTTAAAAAGTGCACAGCAACTCTTATATTCTACAATACGGGAACTGGTTTGGTAAGACTGGCCTTAAGTAAAGTGTTTGTGAAATTAATTACAGAGTTCTATTTTACACGTTTAACGTTTAGCCACAAAGGAAATTATAGCAATTAGTTTATCTATTTCGACTCTTCAGAGGATCTCGCAAGTTAGCATAAGTTGGCAGTCGCTAAAAAAGTATTTGTGACAAAGTACATTTTCGTCAATTTTTGCAACCATTTTCCATAAAAGAGGTATTATATTCAATCCCATGGTCAATTTCTCCACAATGACAGATCGCATTGAGTATATGTGTCATGAAATACGCTATCGCTTCGACTATCTAGTGGTAAGAGCCAAACAGAAATACTACCGAACAAAAGACCCAAGGGTGATCACTGGGCGTCTAAAACATACACCACTTATTTCTCTTCGAACTATACCTCAATTGCAAAACCAACCACGCAACCCAGACGAATTGCTATTGCTTAAGAAAGTGGTGCAGTCACCAGAAACTGCCAATCCAGATCCTCCCAGCAATTCTCAGAGTTGGTTTGAAGGTGACGAGACAGAGTGTTTCAGAGTGTCTGAATGCGGAGTTGAGCCAAACATTCGTAATCATGGAGTAGATACTTCAGATATCATTTCTTTGACCTCAACTGGCCCAGAGACTCCAAAGAAGAAAACCAAGCTATTGGATATACTAAAAACTATATCCAGCCCCACTAATAAACCGGATATCATTGTATGTGAATCTCCACCTGTTCAGCTTGCGAGAGTACCAGTGAGATATTCCATTGCTCACCATTTGCAACTAGCACCTTTACATTCCCAATCCTCATCATTACTAGGTGGTTGTACCCTGGAATGCAACCAGAACAACATGAAACCACATGAAGCGTGGAATGGGGTGCAGGTAGTATCAAATAAAAGTCATAAAGATTTACTAGTACGGAGCAGTTCTGACACTAAAGAAAACCTATATTCTCGCAAAACCGATCTATTTGCAGCCAATTTGAAAGATGCACAAGTGAAATACGGAAATAAGGAAGAACTTACATTTGTCAAAAGACGTCAAAGTCTTCTCCCTCCTTCATCAGCGACATCCCAAACACAGAAATCCAATCCCACCAAGTTTTTGAGGCCAACACTGGCATCATATTTTGATGTGGGACTACTTACAATGTATGAGGATAGATTTGAAAGCGACAGTGAATGAAACGAAGGTAAAACTGTTATGCTACAATACCTGTTGAAATAAAAGATCTACATAAGTAGTGTCTATGAGCAACATACTTTGGTGTTTGTACCACCCTCCCCTGGAACCTATGATAAACAGTCTATTCAGAGTGTTTCAGTATACATTATGTACCCGTGACCAAAGATTGGTATCGATTGGAGAAATGTCGTACCATTTTCGCCAAGGTCGGTCCGACATTCTCCACACTCGAAGAAAAAGGTATTACTCCATACTATATTTATCTGGACTATCATTGGTCCGAAAAGCGCATAGTAAAATGTCGTGCTAGTAGGATCGGAACGAAAAATTTTAGTTGGTACAACCAATTGAATGTGCCAAAAGTCCAACCGGAATCACACCAGATAAAAAGGTACAAGGTTAGCCAGTTGTTGTGAAGTTGTACTAAGGTTGTACTTCAACGCGGACTATTTTATCAAGCGATTGCCACTATTTATATATTCATCGCTGTCCTTATAAAGAAAGATGATTCGTGGATCTGTTGTTCGTGCTAAGAACTTGACCTTGCGTCGTTTTGTTTCGACTTCTAATGTTGGTTCCAAGTTCACCACCTTGTCAAACGGTGTGACTATTGCAACTGAATTCAACCCCAATGCTACTACAGCTGCCGTGGGTTTGTTCTACGGTGGTGGTTCCAGATCTGAGCACTCCTACTCTAACGGTCTTGCTGCTTTGACTACTAACGTCTTGGCTTCCAAGAGCGCTCCAGGTGTTTCTCTTTCTGCCCAAAATACCAAGGAAACCAATGGTGTTGTTGCTGTCTCCACCAATGCTAACGTTGCTGAAGCTGCCAAGTTGATTGCTTCAATTGCTTCCAAGCCTGAAGCTGCTATCGACGCTGGTAACTTTGACACCATCAAGGCTTTCTCTGCTGCCGCTGCTGCTCAATCTGAAGCTAGCCCCAAGAGCAGAGTTTTGGAACACTTGAGCGCTACTGCTTACCAAGGTTACTCTTTGTCCTTGCCAACCTTGGGTACCGAAGAATCCGTCTTGCACTTGACCAAGGATGACGCTGCCAGATTTGCTAGCGCCCACTTGGTTTCTAACAACGTTGTTATTTCTGCTTCTGGTAACATTGACCACGACCAATTGGTTAGCACTTTGGAAGCTTCCTTGAACGTTGCCAACGGTTCCAAGCCAATTGTTTCCCCTGCTTCTTTCTTGGGTTCTGAAGTCAGAATGAGAGATGACACTATGCCAAAGGCTTACATTGCTATTGCTGCCCAAGGTGAATCCCTCAACTCTCCTAACTACTACACCGCCAAGGTTGGTTCTGCTGTTTTCGGTAACTTTGATATCAAGAGCGCCGCTGCCAAGTTTACATCTCCCAAGTTGGCCTCCATTGTTCAAGAATACGACATTGTCGACTCTTACGAACACTTCTCCAAATCATACTCTGACAGCGGTTTGTGGGGTTTCTACGCTGAGATCTCTCACATTGCTTCCATCGATGACTTTGTCCACTTCACTTTGAAGGAATGGAACAGATTATCTATCTCTGTCACTGATGCTGAAGTTGCTCGTGCTAAGGCTCAAACCAAGACTGCTTTGTTGCAAGCTTTGAACTCCTCTACTGCCATCTCCAGCAGCATTGCCAGCGACTTGTTGTTGACTGGCCACAGAACTTCTGTCTCTGCTGCATTGGAAAAGATTGACGCTATCACCACCAAGGACGTCAAGGCTTGGGCTCAACAAAACTTGTGGGACAGAGACGTTGTTATCTCTGGTACCGGTCAAATCGAAGACTTGCTCGACTACTTGAGAATTAGAAACGACATGGGCATGATGAGATGGTGATCGCTCATATGGAGTGGCGGTAATATATTCCTTTTATTCCTTTCTTTTAAAGTTTCCCATAGTACATATTGCTATAATATTTTTATAACCCTGTTATTTTAGTTTATTCTAAATACATTTGCATCCGACATATAAATCGCATATTCCAACTTATGCGATGTTCCCAACCCGATCTCTATGCCATTCCTTGGAGTTTAATGATACTTTACTAATATCATTTACAATAAGCCATTCCTTTCCAAGTTCTGAGTGATGATAATGTCAGTGACAGCACTCAAGATGAACTTCATCGACTGAGTGTCTGTGGCACACGTCTTGTGCACGTAGATAGGCTTTTTCGTTCGATTCAACCGAAGGAACCCTTGTTCAAAGAAAGCAGTAGCAGCACCTACATCGTTGGGGTTCCCACTGTATTCAGGAAAGTAATCCTTTAAGTTAGACTTGGCGAGCTTCTTTTCAAACAAGTCGATCTTGTTCAAGAACAAGACAAAGGGTGTATTTGCAAACCACTGAGAGTTGCACAATGAGTCAAAGAGGACAATTGCCTCGTGCATTCTGTTGACCAATTCATCCTCAAAAAGCATTTGATCGTATTCGCTTATTGCTAGTACAAACACCACTGCTGTAATATCCTCAAAACAATGAATCCATTTCTTCCGCTCAGATCGCTGACCACCGGCATCCAACACCTTAATGTTGAAGTTCTTGACACTGAGGTTTGTTTCTGTGATGCCCGTAGTCTTAATTCTGCCATAGAGAATATCTTCATCAGAACATCGGTAATGAGGGTCTGCGAATCTTTCAATATTATTGAAGTAGTAACTGGCGTTGGTTTCCAATTGGAACTCATTGGCCCTTTCAAAACAGGCCCTTATACCTGTATCATGTTTCCACAATTGGGAAATAGCATTGGCAATTTCTTCTCTTTTATATGTGTCTTGATGGGTAGTTTTCTGGCCCCCTAAAATACCATCATCCTCAAATTCCTCATCAACTTCATTATCACCGTTAATGCTGCCACTAGAATTAATATTAGCAGCTAACCCATTGGTGCTGCTGCTATGAACAGCATTTATGTCGTGACTATATCTTGGTGGAAGAGTAGGTCTCGGTTTTTCTCCTTCCATGAACCCGCTGGCCAAACCTGTGGATTTTAGTTTCCTCTGACTGCGGTAGTTCTTAGAGTACCGTATCACATACTCGTTGAGAAAATCAGGGCCCCCAGCTACACTGGAATTCACTTGGCGGAAAGGGTCCGTGGCTAGCAAAACCTTTCTGCATTTCAGGAGCGAAGATTGTTCATTATCGCACTCTAAGGCAATGTGCAACTTACGGGCTTGTTTAATAAGTATCTTCATTGACTGAATGGCATCGACCCATATTACCTGGGTATATTGGGCTCTCTCACCATCAGTAAAGCCTGAAGTATGGAGCAATTTAAGCTGTTTGAGCACAGTAGATTTCCCAGACTCACCGGCCCCAAGTAAGAGAAGTTTGATCTGGTTCTTCTCTTGCAGTTTTGCTTGTGCCAATTCCTTATCTATTGCGTTGCTGAGAAGCCTGTCTTGGATGTAGCCATCAGATTCATTATCTTCAAGCGTACTAACCATGCACCCCATCTTCTGGGTGACTATTTTGTTGGTTAATTTTGCTTTCGTGCAATCAATGGAGAACTGAATTTCAATCCTTCAGTATGAGGGCAAGGGAGTTTTCATTATGGCATTGACCTTCATTATATTGTATGACATAGCTGGGCTATCAAGTGAGAACCCATCATGGTCAAAGTAGCAGTAGTGTATGAAGGGATGAAAAGGAAACAATAAAGTTTGTGGGATGTGGACTTGTACCCCTTGAGCAACAGTAAAGAGAGTTTAAGTGTCTGAGAACACTAATGAGAAACAAACAATAAGTGCACATCCATAAATGTGTAGTTGAAATACTGTAATTGAAACATGGCAATGATGTTACCGGTGCCACATTGTTCCGAGTGGGATTCAGAATGGAAAGTACCAAGTAATGTGGCATTCCTGTGTTTCAACACCTTGAACCTGGTTGTGAGAAATTACAAGAGTTACTACATGTGTGCGTGTGCCTCAGAATATCAATATTAAACTTTAAAAGTGTTACAGTGATAGGAACTCCTTGAAACATTCAGGGATCCGATTATTTGAAGGGGTACCAGCAATAGAATTTTCCACTAATTAAATGTGGAGATAGAAGACAGGGAGTGTGAAAGTAGGTACAAAATGATAAGAAATTTCACTGTAGTAGAGATTGTACCCAGAACAGAATAAATTAGGTCCAACTGAGAAGTCCGACATATCGGGCAGAGATTATGTTTATTTGAACTACTTTCTTAATACCAGTATAGAAGGATAATTAAATTCCCAAAGCATATTACAAGTGTACTAAATAACAACATATATCCAGTTAAAACAGTATTGTTAACTCATGTATCTGACGGAAACCATTTTCTAATATATTTCTTCAGCACCGCTGCTTTTAAGTATATTTATTCTCTTTATACAAAATCGCGGCTAACCATCAATGAAAATGCTATAACATGTCCGCAGTCTATGGCTTGTCTGCTAACTTCAATGGAGTAATCGATGCACCCACCAAGAGCATAGCCAAAAAAGATAGCACTGAAGTTGCAAGTTTATTGTACTTCCTTCTGGCGCAAAATCATGCGCATTTTTTTGCAGCAGAAAACTTTCTATTTAATTTGCAAAAAACTATTCAACCTGTTATGTTTAAAGTCACGCATATTATCTACCACCAACAGTACATTACGGCATAAAGCGCCATAACTGCTGCTCCTGCAACAGAAGTGTCCTTGAGGAACCAAGTTAACTTGTACCCCAAGAAAGAGTACCAGCGTAATTTGTTCAGACGGTTCAAGGGCCCCCCACCAGATGGCTTGGCCTCATCATCTCGCACAATTGGTGAAGGTGGTAGTGGCCTTCTCTTTATAAGATTCACGATAAGCAAGAGAAGCCCCGAAAACATCGCAAGAGAGATGTATGCCACGAGATTGATATAACCCTGCTGAACATAGCACTGTTGGGTTGAGTAAGTGAAACCCACGTCAGGGATGTTGGCAAATGTAAGTAATTGCACAGCTGGGAACCAAATGCCCATTGCCATACTGATGGACTTGACAGTGTGTTCAAAAACATTATCATATTTCTTGCTGACTGGATTGAATATTCTATGATTCACAACACAGTAGTCGTGATCATCTCCAGAGAACACAAGAAATGGTTGGACTGATGAGAGAATTCTATCAGAAACATCTCTGTCAAGTATCAGTTGATATTGGTGTCCCTTTGTAAGAGTAAAAAGTCTTGTTTCACGAGGATTCTGACACCCGTTGGTCTGAGGGTCTCTATGCATGGGAACATGAGAGAGAAGTACTCTCAATTCTGGGTTTTCTTTGCTCTTTTTGTACTCTTCCAAGAATGCGATAGCTTCTCCGTTTATCTTTGGATCGCTGCTTGAAAGCAGCGGACCATCCACGTTGACGAAATCAATACCATTGATCTCAACATGGGAGTTTGGAGGCCCAAAAACAGAAGAGAACCTGGCTCTGGCCTTAATAACAACTTCGTCACCAAATCCAATGTCATGGTTACCGGCAACGTTTACAAACACGTTCTTTCCAAACTTGTAGTTGGGATTAATGTCGAAGATGCGCTTGAAACGATTTACTTGGCTGTAAAAGTATGGATCCTCTGAGCTCCGGGCACTGTCTAGCAAGTCACCTAAGAAGAAGATATACTGAGGTTTCAACTGTTTGATAAGGGCCTTATAGTTCCGATGGAGGTGCATGTCCACTGTGTGCTCGGACACCTTGAGAAAGAAGGGATTTCTTCCAGGATAAGTGTGCCCGTCTATAAGTTGTGGATCGGCAATAAACATGACTTTGGAAAGACTGGAAGACGCCAAACGGGTCTTGTCCACGGAAGGGCCGTCTTCCCTTTGGAAATCATCCCACCTGCACCGCGAAGCGTACGAGTTGGGGACATGAACTTCGTGGTAATGGAATACAACCCACCATGCAGCAAGAATGAGGGCGATTAACCGGTACGAGACCCTTGCCCGTACAGACATGGTGATGGTAATGAGATGACTATACTGATATCGATGTGAGTGATGGGGACAGGTGGCCAAATAGAAGGTTGTCCGGAATATTGTTTTATATTATTGTTTTATACTTCACAACTTGCAGAGAATACCAAGCAGGACACAAGATTACAAAATAGATAATACAATGGAGTTTTTTCAAGGTTTCCGTCTCACAATTCAGAGGTACAGATTCAAATCGAATGATACCAAACCTGACTTTAATCCAAGTCTATCAGTTATTACTATAATACTATATTACAGTATCCAGACCTTTTTCACTATCAAAGAACTCATCTCATTTGATAGTGATGAAAGGAAACGCTCCCCATTTGGTATGCTCTGCAGGAAAGTCCGAGAAAACTACAAGTAGTCCGATAAGTGAAATGATCTCACATTCTCAGGCACTGGGGTGGTAATAGGAACTATCTACTCAAGAAGACGGTTTCTGGTGCTAAGATCCAAGGCATAAAGCAGCATCGTTAACGATCCTCTAGTTATTTCCATATTCTTAACAACGAAACTAATGAGGCTTACAGTCCTGATTTTTCTGGGGCATTGTGATTGCGCAACCTTTTTAATTTTCTCATTGTGTGCCGGTTGAAAGTGGACTAATTTCTGGGTTCGTATAAATCGTTCCACAAAAAACCTGAATCATATCTACCATCTCATGGTACTAATCATCTTTTTCCTAGTGACTTTCACCAAATCTTCGTTGCCTTTCCAATTGCAATAATGGTGTCGGTATCTGAATTGCTTGTGGTGGCTGTTGTAGGTATAGTCGTTTATTTCATTCGTGAATGGGTCTTAGGCCATAGAGATGTGCACCCATTATATTTAGAAGAACAGAGCAACATTGAAGCCACTAGATTGCCTGGAGAAACAGCCATTTACAGAAGCAACAAGTTGGACTTGCCGGACAAGCTCCGGATAGGATTGGATATCCGCTATGACCACTACAAATTGCGTAATGGTAATTTGAGAGATGTGTGGGCGATCTTCGTTAAGAATGCTCCCAAGGACAAGAAAGTCTCCGTCAATGGCAAAAGTCTTACAGTTGCCGCATTGAATTACAAAGTTATAAAATTAGAGCACGAATTGCATCGCCAAAATGTATCGGAAGTGGTAATTTTATTCAAAACTTACCAACGTATGGGATTACCGTTGTTGGCATTGATGTTGGCTACTTTCGTGGGTCATATAACTTTGCACATTGCATCTTCTGATGCTGAAATTGAAGGTGATGAATCTACGGGTGTATTGAGACTTTCCCTGGTCAAAGAAGTTGAATCTTTTGTGAATCTGGCCCTTGGTGATGCCAAAGGTGAGACTCTTGAGTTTACTAATGCTTATAACCCAGAGAACGATAAAGGTGTTTTCTTGAGACTCACCTCAAGAAAGCTCGCCTTTCAGGCAACTGTTGAGTATCAAGTGATTAACATTATCAGTGCCATTGCGGCTACTTTGAAGCATTTACCCTTATACCACGAGTTGGGATCTTCGGACAAGTTTTTAATTGTACAAGACACCGATACCGAGTCCGCTGAATCAGCTGCCATTGAAATTGTAAAGCTTCTCAGCGGTATCACTTCTACTGCTGAGATAATAATCATAAACGATGAAACTGACCCATTGCCCTTCAAGCCAACAGTGATGGCTCTTCCTCAGACCTATTATCTGACATTAGCACTTACTAATAGAGCAATAATTCCGGATAACCTGGTTATGTCGTCGTTCACTAATTGGTTCCAAGCTCAATGGGTACAATTAAGGGAGAATCTCCTTAGTAGAGGTATTATGATTACATATGGCTCGCGGTTTGCACCACTTCGTTTGATTTACGTCCACAAGCCCATGGGTTATGGAATGCATCCATTGATCGAGGACTCTAACCAGGCACGGAGCTTGTTCCAATGTCGAATTGTGGTAGAGCATACATGGCTGACGATCTTAGGACCTGTTCTTGCTACTGATTTCTATGACTATCGGGTATTGCCTGTTCATGTGCGTAGTTATGGTGCGTTGAGCCAGAGCTTAGAGTTCAAAGTGGTCAATCTCAATGATAATAATGAAGGAAGTATTGCAGTCAGAGGATTTAATGTTGGCAAACTGATAAACAAGAAAAATGGTGTTGTTCAGAATACAACTTCGGCAGGGGATGACGGATTCATGCCAATCCCATTACCATCAAAGTTCGGCAAAGATGGGCTTTTGTATGTGCTTTAGAAAAGTGAAGACAAAAGGTTGATTTACCCAGACTAAATAGATTCATTTTTATCTACTATTATTTATACGATGATGATCAATGCCTTTAAAAAAAGCCCCATATAATTGAACTATAAAACTATACCTTCAACTTCTTTTGGACCACACCATTAAAGTCGTCGACACTACGTTTATTGGAAAAGAGCGAAGCCACATGACTCACAGACACAACTTTGGTGTTGATAATACTGTCGTAATAATCGGTGAACTTAATTTGGGAATACTTCAAGTTCTTCAATTGCAAGTTTGTGGTCAAGTAGGTTTTCCAAACATTTAGTTTAAGACCAAACAGAGTGGAATGCATATCTGAGAATTGGAGCTTGTTGGCATACAAATCATGTTGTTTGACCACGAGATCGTAGCCCAATATGGCCAAAAAGTTGCACCAGTTCTCGTAAACGTGTTGATCGATGAAGCAATTGTAATTCAACAAGTTCAAGCAATCACGTTCGATAACACGAAGTGTCTGGACTGTGAACCCTTTATCGGATTCCGAAACACCACAAATCTTCAACCAGCTCTTGAAGGAAAAGTTATAATCCTGGTTAAACTTGGAAGCAAGAATGATTAACCCGAGAAAGAGAAACTTGGGAGAGCGGGCAAGTTGCTCAGGAAGAACTTCAACAACCTGAGAGTCTTGAATTAACTTAACAAGATAGAAACAGGCCAACTGGAGCGACTGGATAGAAGTGCGTGAACGACGCAAGATTTCGATAATGAAAAACCGCAACTCGGACTCGTTGGAAAACGAAGGGTAGATCACCTTGATAAGGGAAATGGTGGTGTTGATCAAAATCAAATTGAATTGATTTTTGTTCAAGTGGTCGTTGTAGTATTTGAAGTTAGTTGGGGAGAGCAATCCAGAAGGAGGAGGAGTGACTGGGCCATCCAAAGATTTGCCAATCAAGGCCGAGTTGGGTGGAGTCAAATTTTGAGGTGACAAAGTCAAAAGAACCGGAGGTAAGTCGATGACGGCAAGACTTGGAGTAGAATCTGGGGAGAAAGCCATCGTTAACAATAAAAGATAATATGAATAATATGAATAATATGAAAATAAGAAAATACCAACCAACCAAATATAATATAATAATATAATGTAAAAAGATAAAAACCACTTAATAATGATACCGTTCAACAAATATAACCAACCGATGGAGTTATAAGATAAAAAAAGTCATAGAATGCATGTCACGAAACAGAAACAGAAGGAACTCGACAAGCGCTAATCAATCACATATGGAATAACATTGGAGCACTTCGGTGCCTTTAGGCTTGCTTGGACATGTTGGATAATTGCACAGACTGGAACGGGAAGGAAATAATAGGAATCAATAAGGGAGATAGATCAAATAAGATTACAATAGTGACTTATAAGATCTAAATCAACAAGGAGTCAAATTTAACGAAGTAGAATCAACCAGCTTAACTTCACTTCACACCAAAATGGTGATGTAATGAGAACTTAAAAGGCAATAAAAAAAGAAGGCACGGAAACACTTGAAGATGTCAGTAACAGATGATTTGTAATTAGTTATCCATAAAAGTAACTAATCTACCACTGAAATCAACAACAACAACAAGAAGAAAGAACGAGAGCTTATCCGATTTGGATGCATAACAGCAAATTGTCCATCTCTTATAAAACAGAGAATACCGATAGATGACAAGTTGACTCACAGTGTTCACCCGGTTACGTACAGGAACTCGGGGGCTCGACATCCCTTTTGTTCATGACTGAGTTTGGCAGGGGGTGGGGAATATGGGTTAGTCATGGTTTCGTAAGTGCTGACATAAGCTAATGAGTCAGTCCTCCTGAGCTGAGGTGGTTTCTTTTTTATTTGAGATGTCACGTGAGGTCGCCTATTTCAAGGGCACATTCTTTCGTTTCCCCGGAACCGCAGTTCCAGATAAGATTGTGCCGATTAAGGGATAAACCGGCCGGAACTCCGTTAACGGAAACGGGAAAATATTCTGTTACAGTGATAGCTCTTGTTGCCACTGCCAGGTCTATTGCCACTGACAGGCCTATTGCCATTGCCAGGTCCACTGCTATCGCCACTGACTAAATCACTGACGTTGAAAAATACGAGATCGGTAAGAGGATTGGGGATCAATTGAGGTTCATTGTTCTGAGCACGACCTGTTGTGGAGGTGGCATTGGGGAATCACGGAACAGCGGAAAATAAGGATGAGCATTTGCTTGGAAGGAAATCATGGAATTATTGGAAATCAATGATCTGAAGTGGCTGAATTGAAAGAGAAACTTCTTCAACATCTACAGATACAGGATTTACAATCAGTAGAATGGAATGGAATATTACTAAAGTGGTGGTTTGCAATAAATCGCGTATACTATATGGAAGCACAGCCTCACTTCCACAGATGTAGAATTAATACCAATATGTACAATTATGACGACATAATCATACTAAATGGCATTTCGAATTCAGGGCTCTGCTCGTAGCATTTCATCCTGTCGCGTGCAATAGTGTACTGTACTCACACCAGTGAACATGACAGCCGTATAGTAAATACCACACCATTACTTTATAGGAGATGTATGGAAGATCAGCGTCCATAGAAATTTTCTCTTAAGTTACTATTGAGGACCAGACATGGACTCCTTCATGGTAGTTCACATTACTGTCAATTCAAGTTTCTCTTTTTATAGCATTTTTTATAACGTTGGGATGCTCTTCACCATGCAATAGAAGTTGGATCCTAATGAGAAAGGGTAGGTGGAACTTGCAATTACTCGTGTTGATGACGAATTGTTCAATTTATGGGGTATTTTCCCCCCCCTCAAAAGTTGCAAAAAGATAAGGAGAACAATTGCACTATTATATTATATTAAATTATATTATATCAATTAACAAATTCCATTATTCTTTATAGTAGTCCTAAAAGGCACCCTTTTCCTTCAACACAACAGTCAAATCTTCAACAGATTTGGTGATTATGGCAACAATCTCATCAACTTCAGCATCCGTGATTGCAAAGTTAGGTGCTACAGAGAAGTGATCACCAGATTCAACATTGCATCCACCCAACCCTAAGACCGTAAGACCATTTTCAAAACAAATATCTTGAATAACATGACTGACATCGAGCTTAGGGTCAAAAGACTCCTTGGTTGCCTTATTCTTAACAATTTCTATACTCCAGAAACCACCAAGACCTCTAACATCACCGACAATAGGACTTGTTTCAACCAATTTGGACAATTTCTTTCCCAATAAGTTACCCTTTTCGAAGATGTTCTTAGGCAAACCAGTGCTGAGGATTTTCTCTTGGATTCTGCGTGCAACGTAGCAGTTCAACCAGTGACTTGCGTACGTCTGGCCACCAACAATAAGACCTGAACCTTCGAGATATACATTTCTGATTTTGGGAGCGACCAAAACACCTGCAATGGTGACATAACCCGAGCCTAATGTCTTACCAACTGTTTGAATATCGGGCCCTTCATTGTCGTCCAAGAAGTTTTCCCAGCAGTTAAGCTTACCGTTGGGGTTGCATCTACCGGTTCCGCACATGACTTCGTCCAACCACAACAAGATATCGTACTTGTCGCACAACTTACGGATCCCTTTATAGTAGTTTGGAGGAGGAACAGTGGTACCAATGGAGGAGCCGGGAAGGGTTTCCAAGACGATGGCAATGATAGTCTCAGGGCCTTCTTCCAATATCTTTTCTTCATACGCCTTAAGCAACCTTTCACCATATTCTTCCAGGGTTTCATCTTCCTTTTGACCTCTGTAAGGGTACATCACTGGCAATTTAGGGGTATTCTCCGAGGGCAACAAGATTTCCTTGAACTTAGCGGTTCTAAAACCGTCCGAAAGCGACATTGAACCAATGGTAAATCCGTGATAAGAGCTACCCCTGCTCAAGAACTTGGTCTTCTTGGTGTTACCCTTTTCCAAATGGTATTGATAGGCAATCTTCATACCATTTTCGTTTGCCTCGGAACCGGATCCACACCATAAGGCAGCAGCAAAGGCGTCCTTTGGACTGTTGTCGATGTAGAGTTTAGCCAAATCGTGGGCATTTTCGTTACCCAAGATTGCAGGGAATGAGTATGCAGATTGCTTAAGACCTTCTTCGTAGAACTTGGCCACATCTTCGTCACCCCAGCCAAGTGCACCGACGGCTGCACCTGTCATACCGTCGAGAACACTTCTTGTTTCACCGGTCTTAGGATCTCTGACAGTGATAATCAGACCCTTACCGCCAATCACCTGGTGCAACTTTTCGGAAACCTTTCCGTGCAACAAGTAGTTGACTGGTTCGTTAGTGACTGTCATTGGAAAAAGAAGAGGAGCTAAAAGTGATCAAGTATTAGGTACACAGAATTAACCTAATGAACTATTGAATTAACTAGCGGGTGGAACTGGACAATTGTGATTATTGATGGGAGTAATAGCAAATAAATCTGATATTTACAGTTCGAAACCCTTCCTTTTATACCTCATAGGTGCCATCATTACTGTACAAACTCGATAGCCCTCTGGAGCAGTCGCCAAGTACCTAACTGGGAAGGTTGTAGACTTGGCTGTGGACATTTCACCAGATAACACCACGGACTTTTTCAGCCTAATCAATACAGTACTACAATCCGCTTAGGCCTATGAATTACCACAGCCAATATAGTCTATCTGGATATATTTCCTTATCGGGACCCTTGATAACATAAATGAATAACAATGCCATTACATAGTTCAGAGTATGTTCTTTTCTTTGTACTTGGTCGGACCTTATCGCGATCGGGATTTGCAGGGTATTTTGACAGCTATGGGCGAAAAACATACATCGTATAGTGGCCTATGAATCCGCATACAGTTTCCGCATCCGGAAACCTGACCAAATGATGGTGCCATCACAAAAAGACACACCATAATTTAACAGCCGACATTGCTGATCTAGCAGAATATGGTAACTCGTCCTAATCAGGAAACTCGATGCCGTACTTGAAGTTATGTTGGTGGGTTGACCATGATTCAAGGTCGAGAGGGTATGCGTTTGGCTAGAGTGAACAAATGCAGCAACAGGTGTTACTAAATTGGGAAGTTCAATGCATAAATATGAGTGAGTAATGCTGTATTCATACGCTGTATTCATACTACGAAATCACAGTAAAAATGTTCCAACCTAAATCTGGTACTATAAATCTGAACTCGAAAGGTGTACTAGAGGTGAGAAGTATAGTATAACTGTTACACTAAATTACATTGCAGAAATACTATAACATAATACAGTAGAAATTCAATGTAGTATACGGTGTAACACTAAGCTGTGAAAATGCACTGTAACATGTTTAAAAATGTACGTATATTTTACACCGTAGCATTAACTGGACTGTGAATTACTTCATATCGTTATTATACAACTTGTGCTCAGTTCCACGCACTCTCGTTACTTGTTGACCACTACGCCATCTAGCCTCGGGTAAGCTGCCTAAATATGGAATCAAGAAGGTCTCGGATCTCCTTGAAACTAACAATGATGCAACTCTTTTGATCACGACTCACCAACACAAACCGCTCATCAATTCCAGCATCCAACTTGTTCATTATGGTAAGAACCCGCGAGAGATCAACCACTGGCTTGCCCATATCATCATACTGCATAAACACATAATCTTTGAAGAGCTTAAGAATGTACTTGCTACCATTCCGAGCGTACTCTTGGTTACCGTCACCTCCTCCAACACCAGAATTGTTGCCTCCACCACTACTAGGCAAATTAGAGCTGCTGTGATTCAGGGGTCCGTTTCCACTGCCATTGGAAGCACCATTAGCAGTAATTGGATTTTCCCCGTCAAATTCTGGACGGTCAATAATAAAGTTCAACTTGCTTATCAACCGGAATAGACGAGCATTCTCCAACTCACTTGTAAGTTGCGATTCCATATAATCTCTCAGATCCTGAACCTCATTGATAAATTTCATCATCTTAACAGCTAAGAACCGCTCTATTATGTGGGAAATGGTGGAAACTTCATGAGTGCTTGGGTCTATCAAAGCCGAAATAACCTGGAGTAATTGGTCGCTAAATCCACAAGATACCCTCACAGCATCAAATATTTGTTGTGGTTCGCCCTGTCGTTGACTCGGTTGAAGTAGGAGTGCGGCCAATTGCAAGATTACCATACCGAAAGCCTTTAAATCCTCGAACTGCAATCCCGAAACATAACTAGCCAATGTCAGACCGATGATGCTGTGTGCATCTTGTTCATATTTTAACACATCGTCAACACCACAAGCAGATAATCGTATTCTATTTTTCGATGTGACGATAATCTTACTTAGATCAAGCGAACTCCGAGCAACCAACAATTTCTCGTGAATTCCCTGCAAGGCATTCGCTATCTGAACAATGTACATCCACAACAATTCCTCTGTTATAGGCTCGTTAGAGAATGTACCCTTTTTCGTATGCAATTCAGTCAATGTTTTGGCTTCAGGATAGTAGTCGTACACAAACACCAACGAAACATCGTTACTAAAAGCCATGGTAGTGAATGCATCGTACAACTTAACGACATTGCTATTACGTAAAGCCTTCCATTTGTTTATCGTCTTAAATGGTGTTTCGCTGGTTATGGAAAAGTCGTGGTCAATCTTCCGCAAGACGTATGGGTTCCCATCAACATTAGAGAACACCTTATATGTGCTAGCTGGTATACCCCAGGTATTCGACTGTAAGCTGTAGGTTTTGTCAATGGGGACTAACGAATGATAAACATCCACATGACTGGGTAAATTACTATGTGACAATGTCTGCAAAGTGGCTTCGTTCTTCTTGTGCAATGATTCTCTTAAGTCGTTGGGAATAAAAATATTATTAGCGTTAACTTCGTGAGCAGGCAACGGAATTGTGAGTCTGGGTGGTGGGGCAGGAGCGTACAAATGGTATGCTAAAGGGTAAGAGCCCGCATTATGATGCGAATGGCTCTGCGCAAAATACATATCTTGAGCTGCAGATGTTGCGGACAGAGGAGTGCCCTGAGGATTGGGCAAGTAAGGATTTACAGAGCCAGGAACGTTTCCTAGGGGAGCACTCATATTCTTCATCGGGTTGTGAGGTGATTGGCTGTGTATAGGAGGAGTAGCTGGACCCATTGATAATTGGAAAGCCTGTCGTTGTTGCATCGGAGTTGGAGTCTGCGATTGGACAGGATATTCCGGAAGAACATTTTGGGGTTGAACCAGGTGTAGTTGCACTTGCTGTTGCTGTTGCTGTTGCTGTTGTTGTTGTTGTTGTTGAAGTTGATGAAGTTGCAGTAAAGAATTGGGATCGTTCTCATCACTGGCTGTGCTTAGACCGGATGGTGTAAAGGATGGAGTCGATGTATTGAACTTCTTAGCAGTGTTTGAGCTGTTTGCAGTAGTAGTATTGGCGATACCACTTCCGATGCCTTCCGCAGCAGCACCGTCTTGCTCGTGGAACCCTGAGGAAGTCGATGCTGGCACAAAGACCGGGATATCGGCGAGTTTAGGCGATAAGGTTGCAAACTTGTTGGATAAACTGGAAACACTCGTAGAAGACCCCGATCCTGATGGCTGGAACGATGGCGTGTTGAAGTTAAACTTCCGCTTGGAATCAGCCGCGGTTCCCATAGGAGCCGACAACGGAGCTGACTGTTGGGTTTGTGTAGGGGTGTTCTGGTTTGACGCAGTCGATGGGCCGCTCGAAGTTGGACGTTGAGTTTGACCCTTTTGGTGACTGAAGACGCACCCCTTGTTCTCGTACTTGCAGTAGCCGTAGATTAAGATATTTTTGCAAGGCGTTTCTCTTGCGCTTTCAAGATTGAAGTTCATGGTTCTGACCGGCCGCAACCGTGTGATGCAAGAGTCTACTAGCTTATGCGGCGCGTCTGGGGTCTGGTATAGTGGAGAGCTGTTGTGGTGGGACTCGTTGAGTGTTGGTGATTATGTTGATTTTCTGGAGCCAAAAAAGGCACTGGAAAACGCGCACAAGACGGATAATTATATAAGAAGACGATGTTTCTGAAAGAGGAAGGGCACTTCCTATATTGAAGTATATTTTGGTTGTTAAGACCCGTATAAGGTACATAGGAGATGGAGTATATATGGATGATAGAGTATATATGGATGATAGAGTATATAAAGTAGATAGAGTATATAAAGTAGATAGAGTATATAAGGATTATATGGTGTATTGAGTAAATAGCATGTAAATAGTATGAAGGACATGTATATTATAACTGAGTACCAAGGGAACCCCAAAGTGAGGCACGTATTTTGTTCTGTACAGTTAGATGTAGTGAGATGTATAATGGCATGGAATAAGCTTAGTCAGCATGCGACCGACAATCACAGGTGATTTAAATCGAAAGAAGTACTCTACCGCTTGATTGGTGATGTAGGTCCAGCGGATACCATATAATATAAAGTTAAGTGCACTATACCGTGGGATACATCACATCCCTCCAGACATATACACGTCTCTTCACACTACATCAATAGTATACCCCCGCCAATAGAATCTGCTCATAATAGTTATACCAGAAAACATGGGTGGAACATCATCGAAGATATTGGACACGCTCATGGAGGGCACCAACTTCGACAAGGAGGAAATCAACCGTATGCGGAAACGGTTCATGAAGCTAGACAAGGACGGTAGCGGAACCATTGACAAGAACGAGTTTCTTGCAATCCCTGGTATTCTGTCTAACCCTTTGGCCACAAGGTTGATGGAAGTGTTTGATGTGGACGGTGATGGAACCATCGACTTCCAGGAGTTCATTACTGGGCTTAGCGCCTTTAGTGGCAAATCCTCCAAGTCTGATAAGTTGACGTTTGCATTCAAGCTCTATGATATTGACCGCGACGGTTACATTAGCAATGGAGAGCTTTTCATAGTGATGAAGATGATGGTGGGTAAGAACTTGAAGGATGAGGAGTTGCAGCAGATCGTTGATAAGACAATGATGGAGGCCGATTTGGACGGTGACGGAAAGATCAGTTTCCATGAGTTTGAGCAGGTTATTGATTCCAAGTCAGTGGCCAGTTCATTGACACTTAATATATTTTAGGGTAACAGAGCATGAATTAATAGTATAGTAATATTGTGAAATGGATTGTATCGGTGTAATAGTGGTAGCTAAGATAGTTATTGCACAATTGTGAATAATGTAGTAGTAACAAGGGTAGTACAGGTAGTTCTGGTAGTACGTGCAATGGTACTCTTCAGAAACAGGTGTATACGGGGGTATACCCGAGGATACACGCTGTAAATAGTGTTATTGTGGAAAATAACCATAATTAATTGCCGTAATAGTTTATTATAATATCTCTGTCCATGAAGCTTTGTTTTAATAGTAGATATTATCAAATACAACGTATAATATGACAGTAGATCACAATAAAACGGTACAGCATATATTGTGAAGCAATGATGTACTATCATATAGATGAAGTTACCATATAAATAATGCTATCATATACGTGATACTATTGTATACATAATACTATCATATACATAATGCAATTAAATACATATTACTGTCATATAGATAATGCAATTATATACATAATACTGTCATATGCGTAATCTATCTTGCACATAATACTATGGTATACGTAATACTATGGTATACGTAATACTATGGTATACGTAATACTATGGTAACGTAATATACGTAATACTATCATATACATAGTACTACGGTATACTGCATTACAAGAGAATTATATCTCACCGCAGCTGTACGATCCTTATCTCTCCGGAAAAACTAAAATAAGTAAATCTGGGGAAGTAGTTTAAACTTCATATACACCACTCCTTCTTCTCAATCTCTACTAACTAATACATATTCACATACACTATGAATGGGTTCGAGTCGGTCAATCTTGACTCCACACTTCTAGAAGATCGGCCGAAGACTCTGGCCCTCGGTACCATTGCTGAGTCTGTGGTCGCCACATCTGACGAGGAAGACTTGAATCCCCATGATTTCATCACCAGTGAGTCCCATGTTCTTCCAAACAATCATGTTGTCCAGAGCCCGTCGCAGAAGCCTCCTCAGCATGTAAAGCTTGAAAGTGAATCGGAGAGCAATGAATTTGATGTAGATGACGACAATGAGAGTGAAAACGACAGTGATAATTATAGTGTGGATGCGGAAGATAGTGGACACCAGATTTCTGAGGCTTCTCTAAGTGGAACTCCCATAGCATTTGGTGACTCGGAAGATAGCTACATTCTCAGTTCGCCACCGCCAATACAAATGGCGAGCTCTACAGGAAACAGCATCCGACTGGCAGATTCAGTCAACGTCGAATCATCCCTATTGGCACCCTCCTTAAACGTGGGGTCCATGCTACAATTCCCCAAACCCCCTAATATCAGCCACTCAGGCGAGAACATGGTACAATTCTTGTTGAAAAAGTGCCAGAAGCTAGAGGAAGAATTGGAGTACAACACCAAAACACAGAACACTTACATCAACGAAGGAAACGATAAATTGGATAAGGCCCGTGAACGAATAGGTAAAACTTTGGCCAAACTATCGGAAGCATACTACTCGTTACATGAACTCTATCAGCGAGAAAAGGAGTACGTCTCAACAACCTTCAACTCCTTCAAAGTGTGGGATACTAAACGGTCCAAGTTGCTAGATAAGATTGGTCTGATAAAGAGTAGCGACAATAAATACGGCAAGAAATTGGAAAGTTTGCTTGATGATTCCTACAGAGTCGACAATGAAATAAGTGAGTTAGAAGCAAGATTGCACAAGTTACAGAATAAGAAGTTGGTACTTAATGCCGAGATAAAAACAACAAGTTCCATCTTGGAAAGCAGAAGCTCAAAATATGTTTCTATGTTCCGTAGCCTTGATGACATAGGATACGACGCCTTGACTACGTTTCTCAAAGAGCTGGGGATCCCAAAAGACCAAATAGACAACGTGATAAAGTACTCCCTGGTGGACGTTACTTTCATGAATCATTACAAGACTACAAGCAAGGTAGCCATAGAGTCAAACCTGATGGTCCAAAGTAATGAAACAATAACGAAAAATAACCAGAGACTGGGTTCAATGGGCATACAGGCATATATTCCATCCCAAACTGTTGATGAGCCACAACAAGTTGTCAATACTCTTTCGGCCTTCCAAAAGGGTTTTGCAAAGGGCTCAAAGAGCTCAAGGAAGCTAAGGAATCAAATCCTTACTATTATTCATAGCTACCTCTCCAGTGAGAAAATTTCAACGGATACCACGGCTGCTGTTCCAAAGACCAATGAGATTCAAGTCGACGACGAGCAAAATACAATTTCCACCAAGTTAGATCTTGAACCCATTTTACAGCTTCTCAGCTACAAAATGCGAGCACTAGATGATTTGGATCTACAGGCTTCAAAGAAAGCTGCAAATTTCCATCAATGTGACAATGCTTGGTCCGACTTACAACTGGTCTTAGCACTGCAAGAAAGAAAATTGTTAAGTTATTTGGAAGCATCAACCAATATGGAGTCGGAAGGTGTAAAAAACGCCACAGTTTCAATTATTGAAGCGTCCATAGCTCAGATTCAAGACAACTTGGAAAAGAATAACTTCAAGTCTTTTGATCCGACCTTGAAAGTGGCCATCGTCAACGAGATACGTGCATTAATTGCTGCTATTAAGTTGGTTGCCAATGTCGATCTTTCTGGGAATTTGTCGGCATTGGAAAGAATAGGAATTACCAAAGAGTGGATCAACACTACCAATGCAGGAATCTATGAAGAACAGAATTCTAGATTATTGGGCCAGAAGGATTCAACAACTATCTCCAACGACATTGAATACTTTGGCATTCCGCTGGAAAGTAGACTCGAAAGAGCTATGTCATATCGTACATCTGCACAGACTTCAGTTCCTGGAAGTAGCAAACAAATTAAGAAAGAATAGGAAATTCTGGCTAATATCAATTTAATCTATATCTTTTGGTTATGTGCTGTAGTATTATGGCCTGTGTGGTTTTCTTCTGGAAATGAAGATAGAAGAAGGCTTTTTATTTCCTCTCCCTGGCGGTCCTCGATATATGCCTGACTTAGTAGGAGCTTGGGTATGTCCTCCAAGTGGTTGGGTATTAGCATTGGATGAAATATTGCCATTATAATTAGTATTATGATTGTCATAGGTACTGTTATCGGAATTATTATTATTGGCACTATTGGAATTATTGGAATTATTATTGGCAATGTAATTAACAGGATTGCCCTTATTATTGCCCTTATAATTGCCATAAGCAGTGCCATGTTTTTGTCCCTTAGGGCCCGTATTATTTCCGCGATAATTACTAGGAGTTGGCTTATCTGAGAAAATAGCAGACTTCGTGGCAGTAATTCCCGGTCTTGAAAGATTTGCTGGTCCAGAGTTGTCAGCATTTCGTTCTTGATAATTGGGCCTCATCTTTTGAGCGGACCGGCCTCCCGGAGGTGCCGTTCTAGTAGCCCCGTTTACTCTCACTGGCGCTTCGTCTGAATTCCTTGTTGACCGTGGAACATACTTTGATGCGTTCAGCATGGAAATTGTATTTGGCACTGTATTGTATGCAGCAGATGATGTATCCGTTCTCGAATGGTCAAATGTTGGAGCAGCTACTCTTGGTTTAGGATTTTCATCTTGCTTTTGTTTCCACGTATCAGAAAAGTCAGTCTCACTGGACGAAGCAATTGCTGTCTTATTTATTCCACTGGATGAAATGGGCTCTACCCGCTTCATTGACTGCTGCCTCAGAGGTGCTCTTTGTAGGCGGTTTAAGAATCCTGTAGACGCTTCAGTCAAACAGCCTCTCAGTTCTGCATCAGCAATCAATTTGTTCCAAACTTTATCTCTTATCAACGAAGATTTGTTCCCAAGAATCCAGAGAGATGTCTTTGCACGAGTAAGAGCAACGTTCATACGACGTATATCACTTAAGAAACCAACAGAACCCGTCTCGCTGGCCCTGACACACGAAATAATAATAATATCTTTCTCTTGACCTTGAAAACCATCAACTGTATTAAAGTCAATCTCGTTCACAATTGTAGGACCATATTTGTTGACAAACACGCGCTTTAAGGCTCGGATTTGATCTTTATAAGGTGAAATAATACCTATTCTGCGCATCATGCGCTCATCAGGGTAATCGTACTCCAATTTTTCAACAATTTCAAGGGCAACTTTAGCTTCAACAACATTCGCAAACGATTTAGTCTTCTCACTTTGTTGATGTTTACTTATGATATCGAAGAACCTGTAAGGTGAGAACGGTAACTGTGAATGCCAAGGCATGGTATTTAAGGCAACTAAACCAGGACCATCGTGTAACCGGTTGTTATAAAACTGTTTGCTGGGAAATTTGGAAATTTCAGGGTGCATACGATACTGAGTATCCAAAAGATAAACTGAATCAGGATTATTCTTCTGCATTCTTACAAACAAACTCTGTTCGTAATTATAAGAAGCTGCAGCTTGGGACAACACTGTAGGAGGTAATTGATTAGGATCACCCACCATGATACATTTCTTGCACCCGTATCTTAATGGAATAAGTGCTGAAAGTTCCACACACTGACAGGCTTCATCGATAATTACCTGTTCGAACTTCATGGACATGCTGGCCAAAAAGTCATGTGCCGAACCTGAAAGAGTAGCACAAATGATGTCAGCGTTGCTTAAAATCAGTGCTTGAAGGTTACGTTTGTCAATCTCACGAGTACGATAAGCAATGGACGACTTCTCCCTCTGCTCATCAAGCATCTTAGCCAAATCATTCTTCTTTCTATTGATTTCCCTCAACTTATCTTCAAGTGCTTGTCTTTCAGAACTGCTTCCAGCTGTGTCTAGTTGTCCACGTATTCTATTACGTTCACTAACACACTTAGTGTGCTCTGCTCTAATTGTGGGGTCAGGGACAAAATCATTTTGTTTTGTTTGCAATTGCCCTTCAACCAACTCTTCTAATGTCAAATCCCTGACTGCAGCATTGACAACATCACTTCTTCCTAGTCTTACTACCTTAGGTATAACAGTTTCTCCCATTTCGTTCATAACACCGAGACGAAGACGAACAACCAATTCGTCAACTGCCGCGTTACTGGGTGCACAAACAAGGATTTTGGGAGTTGTCTTTTTTGTTTTATTATCCGATTCTTGAGGGAGTGTAATAGCGTTGGCACTACGCATTTTGGATAAGGAGTAGCCAACTATGCTTAAAATTGTCTTTGTTTTACCAGTACCAGGTGGACCCTGAATAAGAGAAAACCCAACACTATCATAGGACCCCAAAATAGCTTTTGCTTGAGAGTCATTGAGATTGAACATCTTCCCAAGGCTCTCTGCTCTTCGTGAATCAACAGCTGCTGGCGGTATTGGTTTGGCCTTGATAACATCATCATACAAATCGTAATATTGCAACCCTTTCAACGATGTATATTCTCTCTCCACTGTAACCATTTGCATGACTTTCATGGCCATGACAACAGACTTTGGTGTTAACACACCCATCATAATACCCTGAGGATATACTCTCAAAGTAATATCAGCGTATTCCATGTTGGCCGATTTAACCTCTCGGACTTTGGCCAAACAAGTGTTTGTTGTGGGGTTCTTTAAATACTGGATTGACTCATTGGGAGAATTAAATTCCTGACCATTTCCATGTCCTAGGACAAGTAAGTCAGCATCACCTATCTTTAATACGGCCAAATCTGACTTTCGAATTGATGCATAAACATCAAAGAACCCATCAACACTAGCTCTACTTCCGATTGTAATTTGAAAGGGTTTTTCTTCTTCCATCTGTTTGGCACGCTGAATTCCTTGCCAGCATTCAAGTAACAATAATGGTTCCGTAGTTTTAATATAATCACGAGCATCCTCGTAAACGTCCTTTGTTGCATTGTACATGCTAGTATCCTTGGTAGGGTAGTCATCTGTTACATTGTAGTTCCACTTCAAAATAGTACTGTAAAGAGGCTTCAAACTGATATTTAGTCTCATTCTCATGTTTTCTTCCTCTCTTTGTTTTTGGCTGGCCTTCGATATAGCACTAGCCTTGGCTATTGGCTTACCATCGAGATCAAGCTCAATGACCTTCGTCTTCTTTTTCTTATCAACAAAAAGATCGGAAAAGTCAACTTCATCCTCTCCTTCAGAAGAATCGCTTTCAGCTCTCTTTCTCTTTTGGGTTGCAGAATAAGAACGGCCAACCACCACCGCTCTTTGATTAAATCCTGAAGGACGAGCTGGTGCAGGTTCTGCAGCAGGTTTCTTAACAGGAGCTACTCTCGAACTAGCAAGTTCCTTACGAATAGCATCCAAATTAGATGTGGGCAAACGCTTAGGTTCTGGAGCAACTGGTGGTTCCTTGGTGTACACACCGAACCGACTCAAAGTTTGCTGCTTGGGAATTCGTTGGTGGGTTTCATATTGATAAGTAGCCTTAGGTGTAGACTCTCTAGAGGAACTACCACTTACTGATAATGAAGATGGGGGAGCTTTCTGAGACTGGACTTCATCTATAATAGATTGAACAAGTTTAGCATCAATCTTTCTAGCTCTGTCCAAAATATCACCACATTGCTGCTCTGAAAGTTTGTTGTTATATTTCTTGGCCTTCGTTCCATAACGAGCAAATGCATCCACAAACTTGGAACTAATGGCAATTCCCATATCTTCCGATAAGTCAAATCCCTTGAAAACCAACAGCACACATGAGTTTAATAATGATGGATCACCCAATCTAAGCCAAGTGATAACATGGAAAAAAGCATTCATGAAAACTGAAAATACTCTCTCAATAGTCTCTCTGCTCTTGGTTAAATCTAATGCATCTATCATGTTTCTAAAGGAGTCGAGTAAGGAATGACTTAAATCCAAGGTATCTCTGGTAAATTCAACCAATTCTTCTAACTTGTAACGACTAGCCCACACCAAAGTTTGACGATAGATCATTGACAAGAATTTCCAAGCTTCAGACCATAAATCCTCTATAACTCCGTGGGACATCTGCACATTTGATACTTGAATAATTACACCACCTTGTGGTGAGAGTAAGACCGTTACCACATCCATCATGAATCTTACATTCTTGGGACATTGTTCAAAGGCAGCAAAATTTGTTATCAGATTCAAATTCTTATTGATTGAAACTAATGATTGGTTTAAGCAGTCTCGAAGAACAGCGGAAAGAGATTCAACAGTTCCACCATCTTCAATGGTACCATAAAGAACAGCCAACGACTCCTGTCTGATTTTTGGAGAAAATATGCAAGCAAATATTCCCAACAGCGATTCTGATTGAAAAAGTTCATTTAGAAAATCTGAGTCCGATAAACTTAGCTTCTCCAATATCTTGGATATCGAATCAAAAACCTTTCTCACAGCTTCATTGTGGTAATATCGATCTGTTCCCTTTGATATCGTCAAGTCCTTCCTATCAGTGAAATATATTACACTAGCTGCGGCTTGGAATGAGCTAATAACATTCACAACAAATTCCTTATTTTCTCTCAACTCCAGAATTGGCATACTCGAAATTTCGTGCCAGAGTATTGGAAAAGTATCATACGAATTAGGCTTCTTGTCACTGTCTTGTAATAGCACACTGTTATGTACCAAAGATGTTATATCAAACTGCAACGCTCTTCTCAATAAATGTAAGTAACTTTTGTCTTCAACATTGGAACGCGCAAATTTCACTAGCAATTTCGCATACAGATCAATAACCATTCTGGCATCATTGCGCTTGATGATTTCAATCCCGAGTTTAGGATCTCTGTAGTTAATGTTGCTCCCATTATCAATGGCCTTAAGCAACATCAGGCAAATCTTTTGGTGCAAAACGGGTAAGGTTGGGGAATTAATATCGATAACCAGAGTTTCTTTTATTAAAAATCTTGCCAAAATTAAATAACATTTTTGGCGTTGAGAATCGTTCAATGTGTCTGGTAATAAGTCCATCCAGTGCAAACATTTTGATAAAGTGTCTAAATCAATGACGTTTCCATTCAATTTCTGTTCTCTAATGGAGTGTAGAAATTGCTGGTTTATGAGAATTACTTCTGTGAAATTCAAGTATGAGTAAGGAATCACTTGTTTCCAGAAGTCGCCCCCAAAGTTCAGTAGGAATTTCAGAAATATCAAAAGAATAGGAAATAATGATGTCTTTGGAAATGATGCAATGTGACGGTAAAATACTGTGAATGCAGGGAATAATCGAATGTCCAAATGTTCGCTCATCACTTCAATATCTCTTGGAGTGTTCAATTTTGTCAAAAATGCATCTTTGTCAATAAAATCCAATATTTCTAGTAAATTATTCCAAAATAGCAAGCTTCTTTCCTCAGTGTAGTATTTTGCATCCTGGATCTTGTAGAAATACAGGCTTATGGCCAACACCAATGCTTCGCCCAAATTATCCACTGTAAGCCTGTAGTTATTATTTCTGAGGCTCTTGATCCATTCCAAAGCCCACTTTCTCAATTCAGCATCATCTTCAAAAATAAAGTCTATTGCCCCGGGAAGAAGAGTAGTAGGGAAGGGTATAGTGCGATTCCCATTGTCCCCCAACAAAAGCTTCTTTAATTGCGTCTTGGTTTCTGGGTAACTGATCAATGATTGAGACATCAAGCATGCATACATAGCATTTATAACCTTAGGGCTATATTCAATACCGCCACCATTAGATGTTGATTTGGCTATAGCATCGCTAAACGTTTTGGAAATTCCCTGAAGCTGCCACTCGGATAAACGCTTAAGAAACTGGTCTACCTGCGCCACAGGGATCTTCCTGTTGACAGCAAACGTAAGACGAAGTTCCATGATCCCCTCATTAAACTTGTACAAACAATCGGTACAAGTCTCCAATGAATGAGCGAAATATGGAGTCAACTTCTCTAAGTGGTCATTACTGGGGAAAGAAAACAAAATCAACGCCTGAACGCTCGTTTGGTAGAGATCATCATTACAGAACCAATGAGGCGTATCAGTGTGTTGCAACAAGTAATGCAAACATTTGCGTAGCACTACTGTTTGGAGATCGTAGTTTGTGGGTTCCCGCTTAGACCGTTCTATCAACAGCAGGATTTCCTCCTTTGATATGAGTTCTTCGCTATCGGTCATGATCCCATACGCTGATGCTAAGCCTTCGTACACAAGGGTACTTTACTTGTTGAAGAAGAAAAAGGCAAATTCATATTTAATTGCACTTTTGATTCACGTCTTTTGGCATCGCGTTCTCTGGAATGGTTACCCGCTGACTTTGGTGATAATTGTGTACAGGAAAGTTTGATACTAGTTTTCGTGTATGAAATGATATTAGCAATTTACAATAATGTTACATCTATGTTCAATACCTCTGCCGCATCCATCCAGTCCTCGCCAGTGGCCCAGCACCGTTGCATAATGATAAGACCCTTTTTGGCGTTGGCATGGCCCATCTCGCTGAGTTTGGAAAACCGATAGTTGAAGAATTGCTGATAATTGGGTTCAAGAGTCTCACACGCAGCACAGAACGAACAGAAAACAGTGCAAATTTCTGCTGGAGACTGCGAGACAATGTTTTCCTCCATATTTCTGGCTATTCTCACAGCTAATTTTTGGATTATCGATGAACTCCGCGGGACTCTTAATACTCTTCTGTAGAGATTAATCAACCCCATATCCAAAAACAACTTATTTGTTGCTCTTAAAATTTTATTCTGTTCAATCATGGTTGTGAGCTTCGACGTTCTGGGTGATGTGGATGACTCAAATGAAGCCCTGTATTTGGCCCTTCTCTGTGTATTTTTGTCGATCATTTCGTCAACTATGACCTGACGTCTCTCCTCTCCCATTTCGTATAACTCTAACATATTATCTCTCAATTCCATAGCCCTAGCTACTAATTCAATAGGCAAGACGGTTGGATCGTTACCCTCCTGTTCCACAAATGCGTTTCTTTGTCTGATCAAATGTGTTATCTCACTGAAATATGGTAAGAATCTCACGTCAAAACCCATGATGTGGTCAATATCTCTCTTTGGCTCACTGGGGTCCTCAGACGAGTTGAGTGAACAAATGGAATTGGCCAACTCGTAATTACCACTTTCATCCAAATTGGTGAGATACAACTTTTGCGATCTAGTTGCACTCAACGCACCAATAACATCCAAGTAAGCAAACCATCGTATCAAGAAGAAATTAACATTTCCCTCACTAACAGTTAACGAATTGTCCGAACTGGTAGACAGACTAGAAGACGGGGAATCGGAAAGTCCAGAGATTTTACCCTCGTATAGCAGTATGGATTTACGAGCATTGATGATTTGTCTTGCACCGACAGCATGGGTTCTGTGCTTTTCCAAATCTATGGATGCAAACAGCTCATAGCATGCAAGAAGCATAACGGTTGCTAACGTAGCATCAGAAGTGGAACTATGCTTATTCTTCAAAAGTTTGATCAATTCCGTACACGATCTCTTCAACAATTGATCTACAATTGTCTGTGGAGCATCCTGTTTTCCTATGATACTTGACTTTACTTTGGCAGAAAATGCCAAAAGTGTTGTCAATACTGCAGGGTATTCCATAGCCATTTGGGGCAATAAAACCTTGAAAGGATTTTCATGGTATAGGTAAGCTGGAACGGGAACAAGGTGAGCTGCACCTACGTTAATAAAAAAATGAAGTAAATGTCTGTAATAGGGAACTTGTAATAAGATTTCAGGTAAAGGAGTAAGTGTGGGTGGAATCTGATTCAAGCCATTACTGGCTATCAGATACGAATATTCCGAATCTGATTTCAGGAGACCTGCTTCCAACGCACGGTCTAGACTCTGTTGTTCTTCTTCTTCTTCTTCTTCTTCTTCTTCTTCTTCTTCTTCTTCTTCTTCTTCATGTATACCTCGGTTTTGGGCGGAGTTGGGAGGTCTAGAGAATAGTCTCAATGGGGCATTTTGGGGAGAGCCAATATCCAAGGTCCCTTTCTCTTGAGGCATACACTCCTCTATCTTGGCCAAATCTGCCGAATAATTATCGATGTTTAGATCTTCCAATTCTACTATTCTTGGCGTAGAAACGAATTTGTTCTTAACTAAGGGATCAAGAGGCAGCGACGATATTTCTGATGATAACATGTTTCCAGCAACAGGGTCATCTAGTTTTGAAATAAAGCTTTGGAATATTTCAGAGTTGGCTAAATCAAACAGATGACCCCCGCCAGTGACTCGCCCTAAAGCGTGTGAAAGACTCTCCATTCCGTTGGAAATCTCTTTGAATGTAATATGTAGATCGTTACCATTCATATTGGAATTAATATTGGGATGCACATTCTCAATTAGTTCTTGCGGTACGGTATTGGCAATTGTATCAGGAGACGGAATTAATCCAAATGGTAAAGAATCTGCCGTTATAGATCCGAAAGCTGAAATCTCCTCCTTGTGTTTAGTATGGCTGAATTGTGCACCTGTTGCCACCGTAGTGAACTCCAGGGGACCAGTATGTATTCCATTTGTATTTGGCAAATTTGACGGTAAAGCTGTCCAGTTGAACTCATCTCTGGGTTCCTGCTTTGGCTCCACTGTTGGATTGTTGACAAGGACGTTCGGCTTATTTGCAGCAGATATTGGGTGATGTTTAACATTAATTGGGCTGGCTGTATCTTGTGACTCAGCACGTACCAGAAATTGGTTATTTGCAGTTGAATGATTCTGGGCTTGGAGACCACCGTCATCGTTCGGTTTCTGAGGAAACAATTGCACCACAAACTGTAAATCAGACTGCTTCAGTTGTTTCCGAGTTTTGGCAGGTGGACCTTCTAGTACTCCATTGGTAATGGTTGCAGGTCCAGGTTCACGCTTTTTCTTGAACGGTCTTCCTCCCCATGTTAATTTCAAGGAATAATCACATTGGGCATTCACCTTAAGACAGTTAGAACAGATGGGCTTGAGTTCATCGCATTTGATCTTGATCCGTTTGCAATTATGGCATCCAGTTCGAGATCTAGTGACCTTCTTCTTTCCAGATATGACGGAATCCATGGCCAGTCATTTGCCGTGCAAATTTGGTGGTGTGGTAGAGAAGGCTAACTGAGAATAACACCACTATTTTGAGTCTGATAGGCTCGAAATGCCGCAAAGAGTGGTAGCTATAGTGGTAGCTATGTGGTTTCTTGCATAAGAGTAGGGTAAAGAGTCAGAGATGAATCACTGTATGGGGGAGCGATTTTAGTTGCCCGATTAGGAATGTCGTTGCGAACGCGGGGGGATATCGGATCAATCATCAAGAGGGTCCAAGTACAAAATAGATTACTATCCGACTGGATACAGTAGAAATGTAATATGTGCCGAAACATGGTAAGAAGTCCGAACCTTTTGTGGTTCTTCAAATGATAGAGTGAAATTGAAAGCAGTAGAATCGTCATTGAATTGACTGAATAAATCCAGGAAGTAATGACAATATTTACTGAATAGTAAAGGGAGTAATGACGATATTCACTGAATAAATACAGGGAGTAATTACGATACTCACTGAACAAATTCAGGAAGTAATTACGATATTCACTTCATTTGGTACACTCGATTCAGTTTTTTATTATTTAAATGGTACTTTTCCAATTCTTCAGTCGATTAATTCTACTCATTGTATTGACCCTGATTCTTAAATTGATTCGTCGAATCGCATGCAAATTTATGATACAATCCATTTTGGTATTATATACAATTCTAGTAGTTCTTGGATTCTGAACGGTCCAAAAGCCCTCCCTGTTTCTTTTCGTCTTCTCTATTGGCATATCTCCTGCCGAAAAGTATTACCAACAACTTATCGTACATGCGGTACATGTACCCGGCCACGATCATGATACCGGCAAGAATGGTCCCCATACGTGCGACAAATTGAATGAAGGACATTCGCTTCTCGTCGATCACAAGCTTGATGGGCTCAAAGTCGTACTTGAAGAAAATACCGGGAACGCCTTCATTCTCCCTGAACACCTTATGTTGTTCTGTGAGCGAGTACTGGTGGGTATCCACTTCGAGGCCCAACTTTTTGTAAAGCGTAGGAACAATTTTGGCGTAGTATTTGTACGACTGCATGTTTTCCGTAGTCATCTTTCCAGTGTAGTCTAATGGATTATTGATAAAGGGGAAGAACTCTCCATATGAGAACTCTGCAATCACATGGGAAAAGTTGAGCGACTGAACATCAACGTGGTGTCTGTCCTGGTATCCAAATCCCTTTGCTGTGATATGGAAATCACCACTCACCTGATTAACTGGAATAGAACCAAAAATATGGCATGCGGGGGCTCCTTCATTGGATCTAGCTCCTTGAACTTGGTACTCGGCCCGCATGTTCTCAGCGAAGATCTCGTCCAATTCGACGTTCAGTACCACTTTTTCCTGGTCTATGTTAAACGAGGGAGGTACAAAGAATTCGGTGCCCTCAAAGTTGAGTAATTCCCCCGCCAAAAACCGATCGTCTGTGATATCCAAGACGTTGGTATGAAGAAACTCACATGGCATCGCCACCAACATATCGACATTAATTGAAATATCTTTTCTCACGCCGTTGTCCAAGGTAAACTGGTGGTCGACGTAGCCTCCAATGTAGCCTCCTACCTCTATCCAAAAAATCAACAATCCCATGAACACTGTTAAGATGGTGGAGAGACCCCCACGCGTAGAACGCACGCTGTGTTGCGAGTCCACTTTGGGGAACGCATCAAAGGTCCGTACCTTGCTTGCAAAGCTCTCCATCGTGCTCCAGGTACAGCAGTAGTTGGATCGGTTGATAACACCTAATTGGTTTGGGTGAATTTTTCAGTCGCGCATTTAACGTCCACTTAGTAGGACTCTAAGCAGAATAACAAGAAGATATGTATTGATGACGATAATGGAAATACACTGATGGAAGTATATAATACTGGTATATTAGTGAAGAAATACTGATGGAAATAATTAATACGGGTATACTATGAAGAAATACTGATTAAAATATATTTGATGTGCTATAATAAGAGAGAGATGGT